>VZRS01002816.1:31479-61659 GCA_013398055.1 Ifrita kowaldi
GAGGAGAGGAGAGGAGAGGAGAGGAGAGGAGAGGAGAGGAGACACCCGAAACCAACATTCAAACTCAAATATCAAGGAAGATTAATGTTAGTTATCCTTCAAACAATGGAAGTCCATGTTATAACTTGCTTGTAATACCTTTGACTGCTTATTATGTTGCAGAGACTCTTGAATTTTCCTTCTTTTCTTAGGCTTACTCCTTTCAATTCTGGTGTTTTTGTTAGGATCAGAATGGAAATTAAAGTCTGATAACAGCACCAATCACAACAGAAACCAACTTTTGACAATTTAGTTTGAGAAGTAAATGAATAAATTCAGGAGATGTTCAAATAAACTAAGAATCATCAAAGCATACTGAAAGATTTTACATAAGCAGTTCTAATTTTAAGATCAGATATAATTTGGTTAGATTTCTTATTTTATCTCCTTTTCTTAATTTTGTTTTTCTATCAAATAACTGTCATTTAACTTTCATCTTTGTGAAACAAAAATGCTCAGAATCCAGCATTAATTGTTCTACAGTAAGAAGAGGGAATAAAAATCATGGCAAGTCCCAAAAGGAATTCCATAATCTAGCCTGAAATCCCATTGCATTGGGCTGCTCTACATGGAAGAACACTAGAAATTACCTGAAGCACAATTTATTCTCTCTCTATTGCTCACTTCTACTTAATCCAATTTTGGTGTCATCTGATTTTCTCTAGCCCCTTGAGTCTCTGTTTCCAATCAATAACACAGCTCCTCAAAGAGGATAAAACTGTCCTTCCCTTCCCTTCCCTTCCCTGTTTTCCCTTTTCCCTTTTCCATTTTCCATTTTCCCTTTCCTTTCCATCATAAGCCCATAACAGTTTCTAAAAAAAACGGTTTATACTTGTATTTTTTAATTTTTTTTTTTGCAAGCTGTCTCAAACGACAACTAGAAAGATTACACCACGCTAATTTTATTCATTAAAAATGCAGGCAAATTTTGAAGAACTATTTTTAAATGCTTGTCTGGGAGGATTCCAATGAAAATTTCATGATGCAGTATTATGACAGCTGTATAAAACTATAAGCCTTCCATCTCCTTGATGACTTGTCCTGTTTAAGAAAAAGTCAAAAATAATTGAATAAAATCCTACAAATGTATACGTACACTCATGGAGTATTTTTATTGCAAGGTGTGTTTGAACCATGTAATCCATGGAAAACAAACACAGGGAAAGATACGAAGAAGTGTTACTAGTGCTATACTGTGTGAGAAAAAATGAATTATTTTTGTCCAAAACAGTTTAAGAGAGAACCCCTAAGAACTGGAAAGAGCAGAGGGCTTAGTAGGGGTGAAGAGGGAGAAGGGAACAGATGGCGGTTTACAGCTAAATACATAAGTACTACATAATAATACATAATAATATGTCAATTTTTTTTAGTTAATCATTGAATTTTGTGTTACCGTGCTCCCAAACATGGTTGTAATTAAACCAGAACTCTGCTACTTCATCTGAAAGCAGATTTCCAGAAAATTTTCCCCCTGCATTGATTATGGAGAGATGAGACTTATCCTGTTCAGCCTTATTTTTGGTCAAAATATTCACAGATATACAATTTACATTTACCTCTTCACTCTCCATTTTTACCACATCTTTAAATGTTTAAGCTTTCAAAAATGGTAAAATTAAACTCTTCTGGTATACCACCAACATATAATTTATATTTTAATACAGAATCCTGCGCTACTGAATGCAGCAAAATTTTTAGAAGTATCACACCAAATCCCTGTGGTTCCTGTAATTTGCCCTTAAATTCTCTGGTAGTTGCAGTTATGCCTTATTTCCAGACCAGGAACCGCTTTACTATATGCTGCCTGATCAAGGGGAGCCTAATAACAAAGTCTTTTTGCCCAGGCTACAGGAGGCATTACACTTGCTGGCTCCCGTCCTCCTGGGGCACTTCAACCACCTTGTCACCTGCCGGGAAAGTAGCACAGCAAGCTGTAGGCAATCCAGGAGACTCCTGGAATCATGGAGGAACACTTCTTGAGCCAGGTAATAGCCCTGCTAGAGAGGATGCGATGCAGGATCTGATGGTCACCAAGGTAAGAGAGAGAATCAAGGACGTCAAGGCTGGAGATAGCCTGGGCTGCAGTGACCATGCACAGGTGGGGTTTGCAGTCCTGAGGGATATGGGTTAGGTAAAGAGTAAGGTTAAGGTCCTGAACTTTAGGAAAGCAAACTGCCGGCTCTTTAAGGAGATAGTCAGTGGGCTCTCCTGGGAGACTGCCCAGAGGAAAAAGGAAGTGGAACAGAGCTGGCAAATCTCTAAGGAAGTCTTCCACAGAGTACAAGAGGTGCCAATCCCCAGGAAAAAGAAATTGGGCAAGGAAGGCAAGAGACCAGCATGGCTGGTAGGGAACTACTGGTCAAACAAAAACAGGAAGAAGCAAATGCACCAATATTTGAAGCTAGGACTGGTGACCTGGGAATGATATAGGGATGAAGTTAGCTTGTGGACGGGGTGAGAAAGGCCAAGATGAAGCTGGAATTGAAATTGGCAAGGGGCACAAGGAAGAATAAGAGAGTCTTCTATAGGTATGTTAATCAGAAAAGTTAAAGAAGGTGTATATCACCCTATAAAAATGCTGGAAAACTGGTAACAATAGATGAGGAGAAGTCTAAGGTACTCAACAACTTCTATGACTAGTCTTCAACTGCAACCTCTCTTCTCACACCTGTAAAGTGGATCGACAGCAGGATGGGGACCAGGAGATCAATATCTCTGTAAGTAGAGATCAGATTCCTGACCACCTGAAGAAATTGAATGTGCATAAGACTATGGCACCTGGTGAGATGCATTAGGAACCAATGAACCGTGACCTGAGAACTAGCGTTCTGAGGGAATTGGCTGATACAGTTGCCAAGACATTCTTCATGATATTTGAAAAGTCAAGTTGTCAGGTAGAGTTCCAGGGGGCTGGAAAAAGGGAACATTTTACTGATCTTTAGAAAGGAAGATTCTGGGAAGTACCACTCTCTCAGCCTCATCTCTGTGCCTAGGAAGATCATGGAATGATTCTCCTAGAAGTTATGCTAAGGCACATGGAAAACAGGGAGGTGATTTCCGGTAACAACCACAGATTCACCAAAGAGGGAAGCCAACCTAGTGACCTTCTGTGATGGATTGACTCCATCAGTGGACAAGGGAGAAGCCTGCAGGTGTTATTTATGTGGACTTCTGAAAAGCCTTTGACCCATAACATCTTTCTCTCCAAATTGGAGAGAGATGGATTCAGTGGATAGACTCTTGGATCATTAAGAAAGTAGCTGGATGGTCATATCCAGAGGGTAGTGGTCAAAGGCTCAGACTGCAAATGGACATCAGTGACAAGTGGGGTCCCTCAGGGGTTCGTACTGGGACCAGGGTTTTTCAATATCTTCATTAATGACACAGACAAAAGGATCAAGTGCATGTTCAGCAAATTTTTAGAGGACACCAAGCTAACTAGTGCTGTTGATACATCGGAGGGAAGGGATGGCATACAGAGGTACCTGGACAAGCTTGAGAAATGGGTCCATGAGAACCTCATGAGGTTTAAGAAGACCAAGTGCAAGGTGCTACCTTGCAGAGCAAGGGTGTACCTATCAGAGCAGCCCCTGGTACCAACAGAGGCCAGGGGACGAACAGATCAAGAGCGGCCCTACAAAAATGACTCAGGGATTATGGGGAATGAGAGGCTGGACATGACCCAGCCATGTGCACTCGCAGCCCAGAAAGCCAAAGGTGTCCTGGGCTGCATCCAAAGCAGCGTGGGCAGCAGGGGAGGGAGGGGATTCTGCCCCTCTGCTCTGCTCTGGTGAGACCCCCCCTGGAACACTGCATCCAGCTCTGGGGTCCCAGCACAGGAAGGACTTCAATCTGTTGGAGCGAGCACCACTGAGGTGATTACAGGGTAGGAGCATCTCTCCCATGGAGAAAGTCTGAGACAATTGGGATTGTTCAGCCTGGAGAAAAGAAGGCTCTGGGGACACCTTTTTGTGGTCATTCAATAGTTATATAGGAATAAGAAGAATGGCGACAGACTCTTTAATAGGACCTATAACAATAGGACACAGGATGATGGTTTTAAACAAAAAAGGATTAGACAGATATGAGAAAGACTTTTTTTATAATGAGGGTGGTGAGGCACTGGAACTGGTTGCCCCGGAAACATTCAAGTAGGGTTGAATGGGGCTCTGAGACACCTGAACTAGTTGCAGATGTTCCCGATTATTGCAGGGGCATTAGACAAGATGACCTTTAAAGCTCACTTCCAAGCCAAATTATTCTATGAGCTCTGAGTATCATAACAGTGATAAAAAATACAGGTAAGAAATATTACATCAAATCTTAAAGGACAGTAAATGTAAAGAAGTAAATAAAGGATTTTTTAATTAATTGAAGATTTATTCTGAAGTACTTAGAGTTCAGAATAAACCTGCTTCAGACTGGGTTTCACCTAAATGTTACCATATAGCATGATAGATAATGTATTCAGATGTTACCTTTGAAAGTTTTAAGCAGCTCTTCTTTCTGTAATGTTGTTTCAGATTTTTTGTGATTCAGAATACCACATAGTACTAACTCTTATGACCTGCTCAAGAGTCACCTTTGGCTGTCATTTTATTGTTGTATTGATAAACTGGATTTTGTCTCCTGATTAAAATTCAAGCCAAAATGTTTCATTTTCTCATGTAGAATATGTAATTTTATTCCACTGATTAAATTTTAAATTCAAAACCAGTTTTCAACTAGCAATGTTTGAACAACATTTCAGAACTGCTATACAGAAACCGGTTTAGTCTGATGAAGCTGTGCTTTTCTGATCAAAAATTGTGTCATAATAATTCTTTATCAGTACCACTACATGATGCACCTCAGGCCTGGCCTCATTCTTTTCTGATTTAGGATTTCTTTTGATCTCACAAATGATGTGTATCTTCATGGCACATACAAGGAACAAAAGTACAGTATATTCTTCTTTGTTGTGGAGACTATGCAGTCTAATGATTTGAATCAAGTTTGGAGAGGAAAGACTAGAGATGGTCTTCCTTTATAGCAGAAATAAGCCAACATAAAGGGAAATAAACCATTGTAATTTATAGCAGTATTCTGATTACAGCAGGGATTAAGTGTTTTGTTCTAAATTTTAAATTATTTTCCATATCCCTTTCATTCGCTTCGATAATACTAATCTTACTAACATTATGAGTAGTATCTGCCACAAATGCATGCATATTAGTCATCTCTTCAAAAGCTGTAGTTATCAACACTTACCAGAAACAAGATTTTACCACAATGTTTTCATACTTCCGTAACATCTGTGGTTTTCTGTCACCAAGTCTGTGACAGAATTGCTTTTCATTTTTATTAAAAAGCAACTTGAAGTATTGCTGCAAAACCCACTTTTCAAAATCATTTTCATCCATGTCAAAATGTATCTTTAACTCATATATAGATTAATTTATATACATTAATGGCCATCCATTCAGCTAAGTTGGTATTCAATTTATTCAAGTGCATGATAAACATAAAAGATAGAACCTGATTCTCCATTAGAAATATCCTATTGCATATCTATTGTCTTCTAATCTTAAATTATCCATTAATTTACAATAATCTAAATTTTTCAATCTACTGAAAATAAACTTGCCACTCAAGTTAGTAAATAAGTACAGTAAACATCCACTGTTTTCACTGTGCATTTTTGGGTAAATAACCTTTTCATCTCCATATACTTTTATCTGCATCAGCTTTGAATTTAGATTGCTAATTCTCTAAGGCAGATTTCATATTTTTTTAATCAAACAATATTTACAATATTTAATCAAACAGCACAAAATGTCAGCAGAAAGGTCTAACACAATGCACAGAAAAGTGCTGTGGGAAAAAAATTTAAAAAAAAAAAAGATAAAAAGTGTTATGTCTTTCTTAGGAACTAAATCTTTTAATCTTGCTATTGAGCCCAGTGGTGCTAAGCTTAAAAAACAGCTTTAATATAACTAAATACAGTAAACCAGAACACGTTTGTTGATATTATAGGTCTTTTTCTTAATTTTACCTGATTCTTCAAGCCACTGAGTTCAAATTTGATATAGGTATGCAGAGATACTGAGAACAAACAAAGTTATTCATTTGAAACCATCACCAGGTTGCCTGCACAGATACAAATTATTTGCTATAAAATATGAACATGTAATTCATAATGGTTGTGATGACATTGGTTGTTAAAGTCATAGATTTAGCACGGCTTGTAGAGAAAAGAAATTTTGTACATTCGTGCAGTAGAAAGAAATGAGTGAATGCACAGTAACAAATTGGATTCTGGAAACGCTATTTTTGGTTGGTTGGTTGGTTGGTTGGATTTATTAAATTAAATAAAATGTGTGTGGAATACATTTATTTAGATATTATAAATAGTGTTCTCTATTTCATATATTGAAGAGGACCTCATAATGCTCATTCTATTAAATGTTGATTGATAACGTATGAACCAGGTATCTTCCAGCCACCAATCCATCCAGCTTACTATCCAAAGTTTATAGTGCAAGTGAGGTAAACCTGATGATGCTGTCTCTACAGACAATATTGTCTCTTGTATTTTATCATTTACAGAATTTCCTAATTTCGTGAAACGTGAGGACTGTAAGCACAACCAGTCCAACAGATGTTCAACATTTCCTGCTTTCCCCAAAATAAAATGCTCATTCTGATGGCTTGAGGGCAGACAATGTTTTCCAACTTAACACTGTTTCAGAATGTAAATGATTAGCTGGATGTTGTTGCATTCTAATTTTTATACTGTGTCTCCACACTGTTGTTTGGATTTTTTTCAAGATGTTCAAATCATCTCTTAGCAGTTCAATACTTTACGTTTGTTCAGAAGTTATAAAACTGCAAAGACATTTTTCATATCTTTTTAAAGATTATGTAAAATTAATATAAAGGCCTCCATAATGCTTCAGATTTTTATTATGTTGATGTAGTATAAGAAATATGCTTTTAGTGTTTTCTACTCTATGGCAAAATAAGCATATCCATGTGCTATGTTCTAAAATATGCTATTTAAATCAATATTCACTTTCAACACCCACCATGTACTGCAAGATAAAGCAATCTGTGCCCTCATGTGCGACACACAGTGGCATACTTGTTATTAGTACAACTAAATACTTTTTTGGGAAAGAACATCTGTGAGGTGACACAAAGGATTTAAAAAATGAAAAAATTGGTCTCTAATTTCATCCTGAATTGAGAAAAACAGTCTATCAGGACTTCAGAAACCAGATCACAAAAAAGTTTTGATCAAACGATTGTCTTTGAATATACATGTTACTATGGATACCTGGTTACTAAGGTTACAACCAGATCTGTAAAATAATAAAAGATCATGACAGATGTGATAACTCAGAATCACAGTAGGAATCTATAGTTCTTTGATTTGAACAAAGATTTTCCTTCTCTGACTACCACTTCAGCCTTTTAAATATTATCCTTTCTGTGGTGGTTACTCTAAGTTTTAAAAAAAGAATTAATTTGGATGTATTTAAATGTATTATCTAACACTGCCATTTATGATAATGAATTCAATCTCTAAAGAAAATTGTACAGTCAAAAATGTATGCAGTTCCTTGATAGAGCCCGGCAATAAAGAAACATATGTAGTGTCAAGACCAAGTAGAAGCCACAGACACAAGGAAAACAACTTTGGTCTGCTGTTTAATTTCATTCTGGAAAACCCATTTTCCATCCTTTACTCTTGAGATTTACAAAACTGCTCAGGTTTGCTAAGCACTGCATGCCATTGTGCTGAAAAACCGTAGAACCTTAGAACCGTGTAAAACTTGTATAGAACAGTGTACAACACCAGTTACCCCACCCAGCAGCACTGTGAAGAAGTTGAAACATATGCAAGCACTGGAAGCAGGCATGCCCATAGATATGGGGCTATTTTTTTATAGAAATCTTAAATAAATAAAATAAATCATCTTTATTCAGGGATTGATAGGGAGCATGTTTTAAAATCTGGTCAGATACCTGTATCAATCAAATCCTTTGAAATGCTCAAAGAAATTCCTCACAGACTTGCCCAATACAAAGCCATTCTCATTATCAAAAAATGCCTATTCTCTCCAGGCAATTTTTACATTGCTTAGGACCCACTGGCAGAAGGACGAGAGAGACTAGATCCGAGAGCTGTTAGACATTAGGTATTAGGTATTAGCTGTTAGACATTAGGTATTAGACATGAAGCTACCTGATGTCAGAAGGGCTCTGCTGCTAGTCCTACAGCCGCTTGTATAAAACCTGTCAGTTTGAGAAAGATCCCATGTCTCTCCAATCTCTTAAGGTCCCTAGGGTCAGCCAATAGTTTTATCACCATGCAGGCAAGGAAGTGTGTGCATGGGCATCCATATATCCGCATCTTTTTCAACTGTTTTTTTAAATATAATTTAATAGGAAAGTTCCTTTTTTGAACTGTGGGTTCTTGCGGCGATTGAAAGAAAGGTGTGGACCATGCTGTGTGCTAGCAAAGCCAGCAAGCAAAGCCAGTTTATTACACTAATCTCCAGCATTTATAGTTCTCTAACTTCCGCACAAAATTTTCCACTCAGACCCCCCTGCCCTTGTTCCCTTAGCAACATTGTCTTTTCAGTCATGAAGACCTTGTCGACCTCCACAGCAGTGTCCTTGCTGACATCCTCTTTGCGCCACAGGAGTCAAGTCGCTGCACCCTCTTCATTCCATCGTCACTTCTTGTTCTTGCCTTTATCTCTCCCAAGGCTTCCGCTGTACCAGGGCTAAAAGGTCCGCACTGCTGTCTAACTCCATTGTGCTCTCAGCTTCTACAGCTGTCTGATCCCTTACAGGTTCTTACGAAGCTAAAGATCCGGTGTTCACAAATCCATAAGGACAAAGGCCTGACAAGTTTCATAACATGTGGAGATGAAAAGCAAGGTTGCTCTCATTTAAGAAAGTTTGACAAATTTTTTGGGACTAATTAGGAAAAAAAAAAAAGTAAAAAGAATAAAGGAAACACTTTAAAACTAGGAGTTTGGTCAGCTACCCACAGTGTGAGGGAAATAATCCTTATTTGAAAATATTCTCACTTGAACTATGCCAGCTCAAATTGTTCATTTTTAGAAGTCCTTTATAAAATCTGAGCAAATGTAAGGTCAATTTATTAAAGTGAGTTGGAATTTATTAAATACTCTTAATCATAATTAAGCCTTAAATGACATGTGAGATCAATGCAATTCATAAAACATGACAAATTGCTGTATACTACAGCTTAGATATTTAAATATTGGTAGCCCACAGTTTTACGGAACAATAAAGACTAATTACCTGGGAAAATAAGCATAATATAGTCTTGCTAGTATGTATAGAGAAAAAAGAAAAAAAGAAAAAAAGGAAAACAGAAATTAAGTACATTACCACATCCTACCAATGGAAAACAAACTGAATATTCAAATCCCTGAAATTGTCAAGGAAAGAGTAAATTTAAAACTTAAAAAAACCCATAGCAACTAAACTTTAATGGGAATATGACGAGAATTTCAATCTGAGCATTTTCTCCTGCTCAATAGCATGCTCAGCTCTGAAATAAAAATCAATCTCTATTTTAGACAATAAGTGATTTTAGAAGTGAATAAAGACATTTAGCATTATCTTCATAATCAGAATTGTCTGGAAAAAAAGCTTTTTTTTTTTGTTGGTTTCGAAGATCGACTCTTTGAAGACTTAAAAACATGGAATTATCTGGCTTAGATATCTGAGTTTCAGTTTCCAGTTCATTATTTTGTTTCAAAATGAGGATTTCTATTAAACAAATTATTGAAATATCA
This sequence comes from Ifrita kowaldi, assembly GCA_013398055.1. Lineage (NCBI taxonomy): Eukaryota > Metazoa > Chordata > Aves > Passeriformes > Cinclosomatidae > Ifrita > Ifrita kowaldi. The sequence goes on from VZRS01002816.1 coordinate 41,340, forward strand.
TAATTTTTTTGTCTTCATCTGAATTCAGAATGGCAGTTTACAAATACTCTTCACCTCCACTTGAAATCTACACATGCAGTCTCATATCTAGCTCTGAAAGCATATGATGAAATAAAACAAAAGTTAGAAAACAGGTTTTACTTCCAGCTCCTCTGAAAGATGTTTGCAGGACCCAAGCAAAGTACAACTTCTCCCACTCTTCTCTTTACCAGTGTGATCTGTAGAACAGAAACGAAAACATACGCTGTTTCCAAATCCACCTGAACTCCCACACACACAAATTTATATCTACTCTTGGGCAGCTGGATCTTGCTCCAAATAACATCTGTTGAGAACAGCTTCTCTGGTGGCTGTGCCAGCCCAGACAAGTACCTCAGATGCAGATATCTGCGCTGTAAGCACCTTAGGTTTGGTGACATCAGTCTCTCAGACTCTCTTCTGCTGGAGAAAAAGCATCTGTTTAATTTCATTTATTCACTCACTTGTGAAAAATAAATGCAGGTTTGAGGTAGTTTAGTTGTGAGGAAGACTGGAAGTTTCTCCTCATGGGAAGAAATTCAGTTTCCACATATAAGTCCTTTTCAGACAGTTTGACAAGATAGTCAGCTTCAGAAATTATACGAAAAAGAATATTTTGCTTTTTGTTCAAGTAGATTTTAAAATTTTGATGAAACAGTACAAAAGTAGTGCAATTATCCAAAGTCCATAAAGTGAACAACCTTTTGATGATTTGTAGGTACACATACAAAGTTTTTAACACACTTTCCATTTAAAAAACCTACATTGACATATCATATGAAAATTGTATATATTCTGTAGTTTACTTACAGCAAAACCAATGCTAAAAAATATCAATTTGACCTCTTCAGCAAGGAATCATAACTTCTGCAATGTGGTTGAAAACAGACTACTTCAGAAAGACATATTCAAGCAGAATGACTTTATAAATTACCACACTTGATTTCCTCTTAGGAAAAAATCAAGTGACTTTGTAGCAGTCATTTTATAGTACAAAGGGCTTATCTCCAATGAGCTTTTAGTAATAATGAGTATTTTTCAGCTGATCCATTTCCCACTTGTAAAACACAGTAAATTTCTATTAAAATATGCTGTGGAAATTGGCTAGGCAGTATTATTGGAAGACTCAGAAAGTGCTGTCAGTAATACACAAACAACCAAGCTTTAAGAATAACCTAAGAACCATATTTATTGCACTGAATGCCCAAAATATGGACAAGTCTAAAAATAAAGCTGTATAAAAGATTTTAAGTTAATACAACAGAGATTAATGAAGTAGATTAGAGTCATCCACTGTATTTAATGAGCTTGCTTAAAATCTTTTACACTGAAAGTCCTAACATTAAAATCCTGCTTTTATCACTCAGATACTAACTCTACAGTGACACTTGAGGGAAAAGGAAAAAAACATTGAAGCAATTTGGACTGTCAGAGTTATTTAACTGATATGCCCCTCATGTGCCACCATATCTTTCATTTTCTGCCAGTTAGCCGTACATTAAACTTTTGTATTTTTCCTCTTAATAGAATGGCAGGATAGGAGCAGAGAGGGGCCAGCTTGCAGGCAAACTAATATATATCATTAGTGGAACTGGCTCTTGAGCATTTTTTCCAGTGGTGGCCAAATTTGACAGTGGAATCAACAAACAGAAAAAATCTTCTTAGAATTTCAGACATCAGTTCCTGTCCAGAAGGGATATAAAATTGCCAAAGTACATATTGAGACCAGCTTTGAGATTAACAGCTGAGGAAAATGAAAGTATAATAATCCATACCCTTAGAGATTGTAGGGCTGATAAACAAAATGCGGTACTGCACAAAAAATCTGTGCTTATGTGTTTGGATCGTCATTTAAAGCTGCACTGAATGGCCAAAACAATGCTGTATGTATATGGAGAAACACGGGGAAGGAGTGAATTGGAAGGATAACAGTGAAATGTTTCCTTCGTGTCCCATATTGAAATGCAAAGGGCTCTTTTCCCTCTTAAAGTGCCAATACAATATGTCAAAAACCTAGATTGTAACTATATTATCCCTATAATTGATGTACTTCTGTCAAACTTAAGGTGATATGAAGGGTGATACAATAAGAATTAATTTTTTTAATATTTAAAGGTTGCATTCTTCCACCTTGATGTTATAGCAATTATTTTGGGCTTTGCCCTCATATTTTAATTTTCACAGATTCATTACACGTGGACAAAATTACATGGATATGGTAATAGACTTCAGATACTCATTTAAGTTTTGCTTTGGGGGAGACAAGGATTTTATTCTTCACTTCTGTTTTATTCAATCTGGTGGTCACTGATCTCCAAAAAAAGGTAATTAGTGGTTTACACATAGTCTGTGAAAATTAATTTAAACACCCTATTTCAAAATATCAAGTGATGATTATCATAAATATGCAGCTAACACATAAAATGGTGAGGAGCTCAACTACTTTGACACTCTCGATTAAATCAAAGTTTATGTTTCAGACTTTGGCAATTACAGTTCCCTGTGCCAAACCTACCCTAATGTGATTTAACAAACTTCAATTACAGATGTAGTTTACAGTGCTCCTCAAAATATTATCATCCACAAAGCACAAAACTCTGAAATTTGCCAAATATCTCAGTGATGCTTGGATGTGACCTACTTTCTTCTTATCAGAGACTGTTGTGATGCTAAATGTACCCTTAAGCATAAGTAATTTCTAAATATCTAACATTTACCAAGAAATATCCTTGTAGCGACGATTTCATGTGCAAAATAATTCTATTTTAAAATTATCATAATCCTACAAATATATCGTGATTCAAAGTGAAGCACAAAGCACAAGTTAAAACAGGAAATATGCCTTTTACTTGACACTGAAAAAAGCCAGTACATAATTGCATGAGAGAAGCAGAGCTAATGTTAAAATTTTCTACACTCACTAAATCCCAGGAAATAATAACAGTAGCAAAAGTTGATTCTGCTGTATGGATTTGAACTACCACAGATGGTCATCTGCATGGCCTCTAGGTAGTGTATTCATGTGTATGGAATATCTTCTTCACATTTTACCTGAACTGAGATTAATAGTATATTAATCGATACTTAAAATCCAGTAATCTGGTATTTTGTCTCTCTCTTGCCATTTGTTCAGTCAGAAGTTAAATATTGTTGCTTCAAAAAGGTAGGTTTCTGCTAAGTGAGGCAATAGAAAATATTGTCAACAGTTAGATATTCCGATGCCACATGACAATTAGAGTTTCCAAACCTTAGAGATGCAAATATATACACACACACTAAGAAATGAATGCTGAAATCAATTCATGTAGATTAAATGGATGCCAAATTTCTATTTTCCAGGATTAAAAGCCTCAGTAATGAAAGAAAATCTGAGATAAGCATGGCAGTTTTAGAGAAAAAGGTCAATATTTTATAAAACAGATGTTTAACACAACCAAAAATAATAAACACATTAAACACAATTAGACCAAAAAATAACCCATTTTCATGAAATTAACCTACATAGAAGTGACAAACTGAACTTTGCCCTGTATTGAAGTAATCTGAATCAGAACAGTGCCATTTAAAAGATGCAGGAACTTTGTTAAGTGCTTGGAAAAATATCTTAGTCATAAACATTTTATGTTATTTCTTTCTCATCTTAGAAGGTTTTCTTAAATAATCTTATAATTAGTTATATAGTCATTATCTGATCACAATAGATTATTTACATTCAAGTCAGACATGAAGAGTGGTTAAGAACACATTGACTTTATATATTCCAGATGAAATGAAATTCAGATGGAAAAAACGTTACCACCCAGCTCAAATTTGCAAAGGCAAGCACTAATAATCCTCAAACATATGCAGAGTTCCAGTGTCATTTTAATTTCTTCTTAAGTATGTGCACATTATCTTGCAATCTTCTTTTATACTGTTGCACATAGTTGTTTTCATAAGTTCTGCCCCTTCAGTGCATGGGGTCATATATATCCCAAAAAGCTTTCCCCCTTAATTCTAGGGAGTAGCTCCCAGACCATAATACAAAAATTTGAAGACTAAATACTGACAAGAAACAAAAACTGTTCCTGAGAGCCACTTAAACTGAAAAATGCAAATAACAGTTGCTTCTCAGGAGTCGCCAAGTTTTCAAATTCAGAGAAATATGCAACAGAGAAACAAACCCATATGGTGGAAGAAAAATCAGGCAAGATGGGCCCAGGTAAAATATTTGTAAAGCTGTAGCGGGTTGAATTTGGAAACCAGGCGGAAACACCAATTCAGTGCAGTGGTTTCACTTAATATTTCTTTTGTGTGAGACAAAAATCAGGAGAAAACAAAGCAGGCACAAAACTTGCAGAACGTGGAATAGTTTATTAACATACAAAGAAAAAAACAAACTGCTGTGGTGTAATACATCTTTTCCATGACAACTCACAGATTGCTATACTGCCAGACATGGACCATTACATGGGTTTATTAATTTTTTAAGGATAATTATTTCGGCTTAAACGCAAAGGGTTTTTCTTGCCACTAGCCCACTAGCTTTTTAAAAGTTTTTTTTTCTTTGCTTTTAAATAGNGCTCAAGGAAGAATATAGGAAAAAATGACAGAAGGAAAACTAAAATATCTCAACATAAAGGGAACTCAGAGAAAAGGGATTTTTTAATCATAAACTTCTGTAAAAGTGAATCAACTGGTTATGTTACTTGAGTTGCTCAACTGGTTTTGTAAATGGCCTTTGCTGAGTTATTGTATAGAGAATACTGCCTCCCTCAGCTAGCCAAGACAAGTACAGGAAAGTGTATACATAGCTCAGTCTAAAATGGAGTACTAAAACTAGGAAAAAAAACCCAACAAAACCAAACCAAACCAAACCAAACCAAATAAAAAATCCACAAACAAACAAACAAACAAAAGAGAATAAAGTTAAAGAGAGTAGCAAGCAACAGACTTGAACTGACTTCAACCCAAGCATTCTTTCCTGAGAACTGAGGATGTTCGGGGTGTCCAGAAACACCGTGGTGAGTATATAGAGCCAGGTAAAGGGAGTCACATTCCATAAGAGAAAAATTCTAAGCTTTATAACACTGGACACATCTTCTTACAAAACATTTGGTTAGTCTTTATCTTTTAAAGCTTCAGATGGCTTCATCTCAACAATTTACATTTTCAATCAATTCTTTTTACCCTCTTTTTTTTAGGGGTATATTAATAGTATTCAGAGCACTAATTTTTGTGGGAGAAAAGTCTGCTTTTAAAAATAGCAGGCAGCTTTTCCTTCTGGAAGTACAACACAAAGCAGTAAAATATCACAATCCATTTTCTTATTTAACCCTGAGGTACAAAGTTGATTTAATGTTAAATTTATAAATGCATTTTGCATAATGTTTGGCCTGCAGAATACAAATGCCAGTGCCAATAGCATCAAAATGGTAAACACCATTAAACTATGCCTAAGTGTTTGTTAAAACAGTACAAACACTTGCAAGGCTACATATTTTTGTTTGTTTGCTACCAAAATTTAAAATCAGCATAAAAGAGATGTTTCTTTGTCTGTTTATAATCAGAATGGTTTTTATTTCATGATATCTAAATAATTCTAGCAGTTCTTGAGCCACGGGAGCTAAAAGTGAAACATGAATATTAATAAACCGTCTAGAAAACCAATATTAATACAAGTTATTCCACAAAGACTCTGACATAAATCCGTTACATTATTAGATTATATGAAGTTATTTCACCCAAGGCATAACAAGATACCAACTCAAATTAATAGTGTAGCAACAGATATTTTGCTACCTATAAAAATAAATTAAATATGAGCCCTGCATATCCTATAAATTGAGAATGCAGGACTGATTAAGAGATAAATGTTTATTTCATTCTTTTTGACATAGTATATGCAGGTTGTGAAAGAAAATAAAAATGTCCTTGCCTCAGATTTTGTCTTCACTAGAGAGACAAATGTGTATCCAGCCCCACCTCACAAACATCCAAGTCCAAGAGAGCCCACAAGTAAAGTCTGTGGACTTGCATCCCACTCATTTCAAGACAGCGTGTATCTCAATACATAATTATGCTCTTCTACACAGCTCACCTGATGGTCTCAGAATATCAAAATACTTTAACAGCATAGGACTAAAAAGAATTCTATAAAATTTTTCAGTAATGCTTTCAAAACAAGGGTGTATTTCCACCACAACCGGTTATGGTCTGTAAAACACTTCTTACATTACATATTCATCTTCCATAACATCTTAGCACAACATGAATACTTAGCACACTAAACACATTCTGCTTCTTTCTGTCTTGGGGAAGTCATTCCAGTAATCATTTAACCTGGCAGCTAAAAGAAAATGTACTGATTTAGGTATTTGTGTTCACTTAGTCCATTTTCTTGTTAGCTACACACTCAGATGATACTGCATGTTTTTATTTTCTAAATGAAAGCACTAAAAAAATCCTTGAGCAGATAATAAATTAAATTAATTATTTTAAGGTGTTTATTTAAATATTGTTAGTTTGTCATCTTCAGTCTTAAAATAAAATATACTGTCCCAGAAAATTTGGTCAAAATAAATAATAAAAAATCCCTTGCAGCATGTCTCAGATTTCCAGCAATATTGATGCAAAGACAGCTGGGCTAATGTACAGCATCCTTTTTTGAATAAAAAATTTATCATCTATTGTGAGCAGTTTCATAGCACTTGCAGCAGGTACACGCTGAACTTAAATGTCTGAGCATATCTCTAAAATTAGTTTTATAGATAGCCTACAGCACACAAAAATGCTGGAGAAGAGGACCTGTTCTGTAGCATTTTTAAATACCAAACTCTGTATGTTGTAGAAAAAAGGAGGAATTCAAGTTTTGGGTTGCTAGAGGAAAATAGTATCACTTCTGCATTATCATTTTGGTGGAGTTTAAACTGTTCATTGCTTGTAAAATGAAGCAGCAAAATGATTGACATTTTGATAAATGTCGTAGAATTATTTAATTTGGAGTGGACCTCTAGAGGTCCTCTGGTCCAGCCTGCCACTCGAAGCTAGGCCAGCACAGGTCAGGTTGCACATGGCCTTCTCTGGTAAAACTTTCCCTATGTCCCACAAAGAGGTTCCATACCTCTCTAGATAGCTTTGTTCAGTGTCTGACAATCCAGATTGTAAAATTTTTACTGGTAAAATTATGCCATAATTGTAGTAAAAAATATACTAAATTATAAACTCAAAGCTTTTCCTTTAATTTAATGAGGCATCTATGAAATTACACTGTAAATGTTTCTAAATTAATTTTTAAAAATTGTAATCCAAAGGAAAGTTATCAATACAGTATAAAAACAGTTCTTTCAGAATTTTTTTATGTCTGTGTTAATAGTTCATATCTGAAACCTCACAGTCTTTCTTCATAGTTTTCAGGAGCAACATAAGTACAAAAGTTAGCAATATTAAACATAACACAGTGATTTGGCCTTTAGCATTTGACATTCAATGTTTTGAAAAACACTGAGACAAATGAAAGGCACGCAAACTACAGACAGGTGATAAGAATAATGATAATCTGGAATTTCTGTCTTAGATGTAGATCAGATTTAAAGTTCAGACTTGAATGTTGTAGGCAGTTTTAAACCTCTGAAGTTTATCCTCTGACTAAAACAAGATCTTCACCTCAACTGTTGTCACTGCAGCCTTTTTCATTATCACTGACTGCAACTTCAAAAGTTTCCATTTAATGTCGTCTTTGCAAGCTGATATTTTCAGAATTTAACTTTCCACTATAAAATGATAAAGCAGATTCCACAATTAAAACAGATTAAACAGACGTAAATTAATTTATTGCATTAGGGAAACGCAAATTAACAGGATTAGATTATTGTAACATATATTTGAACCACAGCTTTGGTGAGAGATCACTAATCTTTAAATCAGTCAATGAAATTACGATGATGCTGCTGAATTTTAAAGCTCCACCAATCTTACTGATATGAAACCAAAATCCATGCTGTGATTCCACAAAGTCCACAATTGTCTCCCTTTTTTGATTAAAACGTACAGCAATCACGGCTTCCATTTTTAATTTTCCACATTTATTTCTGGGTGAATACAGCATTGACAATGTAAACCAGTCTCTTCTTCTCAAGTATTGTCACTATTATCTTTAGATGGACCTGTGTCTGGGAACTGTAAGAACCACTACCCAGACACTCTCAGATGAATTTGCAGCTATAAGGAGTTTTGACAATTGTCAACAGTCTGCTTGAAGCTAAACCTGCTCTGCTGCTTAACAGGTAACATCACGGATCTAATGTGACAACACAGAGGAAAGTGCCGTGGACAAGGTATTTTGTGGATTAGAATAAAAAAAAAATCTTGTTCTCTGCTCTCACATTTTTCTCTGCATAAGTCATTTGAGCTGTCAGTTTGCATATTCTCAACTCCTAAGCAATTATACTCACACTTAACCTAAGCATCTGAGTTTACAGCTGTTCAAGGTTTTGTAAAGAGTTGTTACAGACCTCCAGTAACACTCAAAAATGTTTCATGCTAACACAAGAGGAATAGATATTCACAAATTTTTTCTAAATGTCTTTAACTCTACACAGAATGAAGTGCAAAGAGAATTTACAGATTTTCTACAGGAAAAAGATGAAAGCTTAGAGTAATTTCAAACTCCTCCAAAATGCACAAGAGTTTCAGGGTGTCTCGCATTTCCTGTTTACACTGGTATACTATAAGCGATAGTGTTATAAAAATAAGAAAATAAAAAAAATTATAACTCTCCTCAAAAATTTTAAGTTATGCTACAGGTGTTTTAAGGAGAAGTCCAAATTTTGGGCTAGAGTGTGTACAGTGTTGTACCTACCTACGAAAGAACTCACTGATGACTCAAGGGAAACAGAAAAGTGTTGACTAAGAGGACTCCTATTTATCTGAGGAAGATTTTGGCACAGATAAGTAACTATTTGAAAACTATGTTCTTCTGAAAATGTCTGCTAGTTTCACATACCCTCAAATTGAAAATTCACTCTCTGCTGTCTAACCTCTGTCTGCCTTTAAGACTAAGTTTTGAAAAAAAGCCAAAAAAGATTGTAAAAAAATTTAACAGATTTAGACTTTTTTAAATCATCACAGTAAATGTCTAAAACTCAACAGTTAAAACTCTAAATTCTCTATATAGGTCCAAAAATCCATAAATATGTACAAAGACTTAAATGCCTTCATAGCATATGATGGAAAGAATTGGGCTTCATTGAGCAGCAGAATTGCATTATTTTTCCTCTGGCTTAGTTAACAGTTCAGGACCATCATTTCCAGCAGAATAAAGCAATACCCTCAAGACTTCTACGGATCATGAAACACTGATCTATAACAGTGAGTGAGACAAAACAATGAGTTAATATCATTACATATTCTAGAGTAAAGAAATTGATGCTATCAGAAAGAATTTGGAAATGAGAAGCATTCTGCATACAGGCACTGAAATTTCCAAATTAGTGACACTGAGTTATAATACTATCATTGAGTAATTCTGTTTGCATAATAAATCTGTCCAGCCACCAGCTGTTGGAACAATGTGAAATTTAATCAAAAAAGATAACAATAATGAATTTTAGGTAATAAATCCCAAAAATGCACCTGGTGTCCTATCTGTCTGCATTGGTCTTACACACAAACAGTTATAACCACATTGTTTAGTCATGGCTACTGCTGATTCTTGACATAATGCATAAGTAAATCTTCTGAACAGAATATTTCTGCTTGAAATAGTTGTAAAAAATATTGATTTTATTACATTTTGAATAATTTAAATGTAGAAATATTTCAACAGTATTGGAAATTTTTGATTCTCAAAGGGTTATTCCCTTTTAAAATGGGAATTATTTTGCATTTATTCATAGCACTGGCCTAAAAATTTTTGTTACATTTGTAAAGAACAATTTGTATCTCATGGAAGAAAGTTGACTTAAGTTACACAAGGATTTTTGCAGTTTCTAGAAATATGTGATTGCTGCTCATATCACAAATAAACTCCTAAAAGAAAACTTCATACATACCTCAACTTTGGTGGGGTATATATCTTTCAAATTGCACCCATTAGAAGCATTTGTTGAAATTGATACTTCAAAAGTCCTTATGACAACAAATCACTTAATCACCAACTCAACAAAGTATTTTGAATTGATCTGATACTTACCAATGCTATATAAATGTGCATTTAACATTATTTTCCATCAAAGCCAGTTTGTGAAAGCATTGCTATTGAAGAAACCACTTAACTTCAATCAAGAACATTTTTTGTAATTCAGTGTTGTTTTCAATACTCTTCCATTTCTTTCTCACCTATTATACCTGTATCGAATAGGTTTCTATTAATGTCTTGCCTATTACAAATTTAAATAGCAATATTTTCCCGAATAGCTTTTCTAGTTAGAATTACCTGGTCAGAGCATTATTTTATTATTAGGGTATATTTTGAAAACTACTGCTTCATTTAAAAGAGTACATTATTAATATTCTCTCATAAATTTTTATATTTTCTACTAAAAATTTAAAAAAAGTGGTTTTGGTGCTATTGAAATATCTGTTGTATTGGAAAAGGTAAACACATTAAAAAGAAATGGTGCTCAGAAAATAAGATTTGTTCAGAGCACTGCAGATGTTTCACTCTCAGAATCTCAAGACATGACTTTTTTGTAAAGACTTTTTTGTAACTGGGGAGAGTCAGAAAGAGTGACAGACAGACAGAAAGAAAGAGAAATATATATTCATTATTGCATTTATAATATGAAATTGATTGCAAAATGAAACAGATAAACCTTATGAGATTCTCATTCGTTTACTCATCTTTTCATAACCTTTTATGAGAAGGCATAATTATTTTCTGTGGCGCAGGCAGTATTTCTTTTCTTCAATCAATCCACTATTCCGTTTTCCCAGAAAAATTTATTTAAGGTATGAAAAAAATACCAAGTGATGAAATCTGCACTGTTGTTTATAGAAAGGCAATACAGTTAATAAAATGTGTATGTATGGCTTCCTCTCAATCTGCAAATATTACACAAAAGACGTGTAAGAACTGTCACATGTCAGAAGAAAGAATAAAATTTTGTTCCTGAAAATAACACAGATAACAGTTACTTTGAAAATACAGTAAAACTATTTCCTTGCAGAGGAATGCAGTCAGCACATTGCATAAGAATAAGCAGATTTGAGTATGTTCTTTACATAAGATACCATGTATTGCCCGGCTCTTCTTCTAAAAGCCTCAAGAAGTTTTTTACATAGCTTTTCACTTAGTTAATTTAGATCCTTTATTTTGGTCATTATCTCTCTTCTATTACACTCTCTTTCCTTGAAAAATATTTTTTGTATGTTTCTATTATAACTGCCTTTATCATGGTTTTAAGACCTTTAACAAGATACATATAGGATGTCTGGATCTGGATTCCTTCTTGCATGGTGCATATAATTCCATCATGTCAATTTAGCTGGGAAAAACCCCCACACATTAGTAACATTTAGCTGTTAAAACAAACCTAAAGAAAGAATATACCACTTTCAAATAAGCAAGTTAGAGTTGCCACAAGTACAGATCCTTCTTGCATGGCTCATTCTTCAGTATGATAACTCTAATATGTATAATCACCAATTGGTCATCATTAATTTATAACTGCCTGTCCTAACAAGGTTTCCCTGATCTTGTCTTTATGCAGATATGTCTGCAAAGTAACTGACATCATAAACCAGCAAGCCTGATAAAAGATATAAAAGTCTATTTAGTTTATCAACCAGGCCTTTCTAATACCTTGCGCACAAATTTCATTATTAAGTGGGAGGTTGAAGAAAGGCATGTCCAATTAGGGCACAAACAACAATTTCTTCTCATCATGGTTTAATCCCAGCTGGCAACTAAGTACCATGCAGCTGCTCTCTCACCGTGCTGCCTCTGGTGGGGAGGAGAAAGTAAAGGCTATTGGTTGAGATTAGAACACTTCAATAACTGAAACAAAATAAAACATAGTAATAATTGTAATGAAAAGCAGAGGGACAAATCAAGAGAAATAAGTGATGCACTATACAACTGTGAACCACTCACTGACCAATGTCCAGCCCATCTCCATCTGCCCCTCCCAGTCAATCCCTCTCATCTCCCCACTGCCCAAATTTATACACTGGCCATGATATTCTACAGTATAGAATATGCCTTTGGGTCAGTTGTGTTGGCAGTGCTCCCTCTAGGCTTTTTGTGCACCTGCTCACTGGCAGACTGGGAAACTGGAAAATCCTAGGCTCGGGACTTGGTAAGGACTACCTGGCAACCACTAGTGTGTTATCAACATTATTCTCATATTCAATTCAAAATACAGAACTTTACCAGCTACTAAGAAGAAAATCAACTCTATCACATCGAAAGCCAGGAGTTCAGGAAAGCATTTCCAATTTTTGTTGTCTAGCGCTGAAATGATGTACTTTGTTTGGAGCATGTGTCAGATTTCCTAGAGGGTATGCCACTCCCTATTATCAAACCAACATTTTTGCTGGCATTTTTAAGATACTGTTGATCCTTGAGACTGGCAGCTGTAAGATGTAGATATTAAGTGATTCAGGTGAAACCAGTCTTAATGAGCCATCAAGGAATGTGCTAGTAATTCATACTATGTTCTTAGCTTGTGCACACTTCATTTGAGCAATCCTTTGCACCTCTTCTCTCACAATTTCTATTTACTTATTTATTTGCAAAGTTTTGCTTCTGCTGCTCAGCTCCCTTGCTCTCTTTCTTCCTTTCTGTGGGCCTGAGAAGGGCACCTCTGTCACCTCTGCCAGAGGGTAGCCAGAGTGGGTTAGAATGGTTCCCACTGATGGCTGCACTAGTAAGATGCACAGCAACCCGCTGTTGAATGTTGAAATACAACTTTCACTGGTTTCTAACAAGCTTTGCATCATGCACTTTGATACCTGATTTTAGCTGCTCTCAGCATATCCAGTGTATCTTCCAATAAAGTGTTTTCTCCAAAGGAGTAAAGCATTTCATGTAAGCTAAGAAGTACAGTGAAACTCTGAAAATTTTTCTGAGGAAATAATTCCAACCTCACAAGCTTCCCCTTATCCTCTCGCATCACCCTTTCTAAATATAGATTCCAATTGTTGTCAGAGACACTATATATCATACAAGGTGGAAAACTCACTGCAAACATTTTACTAATCATGTAGAGAGCCAGTAATACACAGGCATATTATTACAGAACATGTAATTTCCCCATTATCCTGTGAGAATTCCAGAAAACAGGTCAAATTGCTAAAGTTCAATATGAAAATAAGGATTAAGCTTAAGATAGCATTGAGTTTGCAATATTGCCTTTCTTCTGTACAACTTCTCTAAGAAACATAGAATTATCTTCTGGATCATGTCCTGTTAAAGTTTCTGTGTACAAAACATTTTTGATAGGAATAGTTGAGTTCAGCCAAAATTGCCACTGCAACATACAAAGAAGCAGTTCTGCCTCTCAAACAGCTCAGTCAAGAAGTCAGTTGTACTGGTGGTTGCCTTTCAGCACCAAAGAAGTTAACTAAACTGTACTTCAGAAATGCTGAGAAAATCTGTATTTCACATGCAAATTTTCTTCTCTGCACAGCCCCCTTTTTTGCTGACTGAGGTTTTCTCATACATTGCCATATGATAACGTAACTATGCTTTCATACTTGAGTTCACAGCTCCTTCCCACCCCTCAGATACAGTGATGGAATTTAACAGTCTTTAGCCCAAGGAATATGTTTTCCTATCACTTCTCACACGTCAGTCCCAATTTGGGCTCTCAACAAATTCAGAAAAATGCTCTAGAGGATTAGCAGTAGCACAGAGAGATGTTGAAATTTATAGTTAATAAATGTTAAGACAAAGAGTTGATTTTCCCATTTGCTCTCTTTCTTTGCGCCTAGTGAACTCTAAATTTGATTCAGCAGGGGTGGGGAAATTGCAAATGATAATACAGCTATTCATAACATGAAATAATCTGATTTTGCATAAGTTTATAACAACAGTGCTGAGTTTGAAAGCATAAACCATCAAAACCAAAATGAAGAAAAAGTAGCTTTTACATGCATGAGCCCTGTAATGGATTGCACAACTTATTTTTAATGTACACTACTGAAAGCTAAGCACAGAATCACAGAATATTCTGAGTTGAAGGGGATCCACAAGGGTCAGCGAGTTCAACTCAAGTGAATGGCCCATACAGGGATCAAATCCACAACTGTGGCATTATTAGCACCATGTTCTAACCAGCTGGGTTATATAGAAAGCATGAAAAACTCATAATCCAGACAGAGAATATTGAGTGCTGTCACAGCAAAGCCATCAGAAGTGAATCAGAACTGGATTATATGTTTACTCCTAACATTTTTGTTAAGGTGTTGTTTCATTTCACTCATACCAACAGTGAGATCTGGTCAGAAAACTAGATCAGAAGATATGTAGGTTTCGGTTTTATGCCCATAAAGTATTATAGTATTTATTCTCTGTTTTAAAAGAAGCCGTGTGAAAGAATCTCAGAAGAAAATGTTTTGAACATGCAAGCAAAGGGGTTTTTTTGCATAGTCCAATGTGGGAGAGCCCTAAACCAATGAAGGCCATACAGCACATAAGCCTGGTTTAGCAGCTACCAATTAGGTGTAAAAAAATGAACCAAATGGGACTCAGACCACAAGAGAATTGAACGTAACCTAATATTAACTGAAGTATCTAATTATTTCTCATATTCATTATTTGACACATTCAGAATTGTGAAATGAAAAGAATGTTGTCTTAAAAGCCCTTAAATGTCTCACTGTGCTTAACCTTGATCTTACTAAGAATTACATTTATAATTGATATGTGGATCAACAACAGTCTCAAAACATGTGCTCCTCTGAGCATACTCAGGACAAAGGAAATGTTGGAGAGAATCTCTGTTCAGGGAATGAAAATAATCTTGATAAGAAAATTAAACGTATTTATAGAAGGGGGTGATTTTTTGCCTCTTCTAATATGTGGGGTAGTTTCTACCCCAAATTCATTGTTTTAAAGCCAAAAACATATGATGAGATAGCAAATTATCATGGGACTGGTAAATGCTTTTAGTAGAAATAACGGTTTTCAAAATGTTCATCAGTCTAATATTTTCACGAGTAGGAAATAACATAAGCAATTATGCTAAGGAAAATCTCTATCATCTTTATTTTACCTCATTGGAGTACATTTCTCTACAGCCCATTGAAGTCATTCCAGTGTTACATTGCCATATCACCCTATTTCTACGGATGGGAATGTTCAGAATTTTTGAAGAGAAGACTATTTTGAAATTTAAGCAACTCCTTCTTTTGAGACCATTTCAAAAACATGGGAACAGCATTTTGCTATTTTTATTTGACACTTCTGTATTATGGATTTCTTTTTATCCTGTACTTCTTTTCTTAACTTGAAGCTCTGAGTAAAAGAACTTAGCACAGATACTGTTCTTATTTTTACATGAGGTATTCTTCAGAATCCACTATCCGTGAACATAGAAAATACTAGTTTGTGTAAAATGTGGGAAAATAGACCTTGGTCTCTTGATTATAGCTAGTTAGGAAGGCACTGCATTAATTGTGCAGGCCTAAAAGAGCAGAATCTTGTCCCACATTTACACAAGTAATCATTTTCTGCAGAATTCTTGTGTTTGTTTTTTAGTTGAGTTTCATGGTTTTCTCTGGCTAATTAATTTTTGCCCCTTCCAAGAACCCTCCAGGAAAAACGTTGATTTGAAAAATTGTAGAGTTTTGATTGATTGAAATCATTGCAGGGGGGTGCCGGAATATGTTGGTGCTTGGTTTGGGTTGGAAGATACCTTGAAGATCTTCTAGTTCCAACTCTCCTGTCATGGGCAGGGACACCTTCACTAGACCAGGTTGTTCAGATCTCCATCCAACCTGGCCTTGAAGACTGCCATAGATGGGGCACCTACAACTTCTCTGGGCAAACTGTGCAGTGCCTTACATCCTCACATTAAAGATTATTTTCCTTATATTTAATCTAAATGTATTCTCTTCCAGTTTGAACACATTCCCAGAAACGAATGGTCAAATCAAATCTAAGAACAAATCTAAGAAAAAAATCTAAGAACAAATTAAATACAAGAACAAAATTCATGCAAATTTCTGGATAAAATGACCAAATATTTCTCCAATATGGTCCTCCTTTATTGCACTTTCCCTAAAACAAAACAAATAAAAATAATAAAGAACAATTTAAAAAAAAAATTCCACAATAAATATAAAAGAGAGGGGAAACACCAAGTAGCATATTCTAAAAAGGCTTAATATTTTTTGAAAGCTTTTTGTAGCCTTATATGAGATGGCTGCAAATACATCACAGTATCTTGGAACCCAAGTCACAGGTGAAGATCATTTCTACTACATGCAGTGTAAACACAGATTAAAAGAGCGAGTAGAAAATGAATATGGATGATGCTGCAATTGAAAATTGCAATGTATAAAAATTGGCACTTGCTGATCTTCAATCCACAGCAATCCTACATCAGTGGAATTTTCCAAGATTCCTGGAAAGACAGACAGCTGTTCAATTTTCTCTGTGCTCATGGCAGATACACCAAAAACCCATCAGTACCTTTCTGGATCATTGAATGCTTTCTGCTGCAGTAATCTATGCCAACAGTACATTGGGTCTCTGGGTTGGTCACAATAGGATGCTTTTGCTGCTGGTCCCCCTTTGGGCTTACCTCAGCCTCCAAAACAGATAACTACAGACATCCCACTGTCACTCCAAAAGTATAGCTGGCTTCCTCCTCACTGTATCCTGACGACATTAGGGTGGGTACATTGTGCCCTGATGTCCATCCAAGCCTTATACTTCTGTGGACCTGGTGTGCCAGGCAGTCAGATAGATCCACAGAGTCTTTCAAAACCAATTATCCATTTCCTTCTTTTGGCATAAGTCAGGGAACTTGTTCCTGGTCAGAGTATTCACTGCCTGACCACTGCAGTGCCAGAAGTCCTTTTGTCACAATCACAGCACTCTCAGTCCTTTTTCTGTGTGTAGGGAATCACTGTTTGCTTTCTATTGTCTCAGCAGCAGCTGGAGTGACAGTCTTCTTGGATGACCCCTTCCTTCAAAGCTGTCTTCTTCCCTAGTTTGCAGATGTGGGCTTGTAGCTTCAAGGTAGGTTAACCATCCCAGTTCCTTGTGTCCTCTCACTGGTCACGCAAGAAAAAACAGAATGCACATGGTATAGTTGGGATAGAGCTAACTTTCTTCATAGCAGCTAGAGTCAGTACAATTCCATGTTTGGGGTTTTCTTTTTTCCACCACTTTGGCTGCAAGGTCACATTAATAAATTTATTACAACAGCTGCAATTAAAAAAAAAACTTTACTCATAAAGGTTTAAAAATAAATATATCCAGACAATTTCCTTGCAAGAAGGTAAATCAATACACTTAAATATATGGTCATGTAATAAATAGACGAGTTAATAGAATGCATCCCTGGCTGTCATTTCAGATCCAATGTGATGAACTAAATGATAGTATAGGGATATTTTGTGTTCTAAGAAAATAAATGTACCTAGGTTAATTTATATCTCTCATTAGGAAAACAGTAACAAACATAAACTACTTTGATCAGGCCATGAGAAAATACAGTGGCAGTTGATGGCGTCCAAAATCCATACTGTATTACTATACTGTCTAAAAATAACTTTCACTATAGACAGTGCTATTTATCCCTACTTAAAGGCAATATGAACAAAATATCCAAGGATTGTAAGTGATGCAATTTATTGTTTAACTTTAAAGTCTGCAGCAATCATAACTGAACCGTATAGGTCTGGGGTGCCATGGAATCCTGCAGACACATCTACACTGAAGACATTCATCTGGCCTATAAGCAGGCCAGAAAATCTACTTAGCGGATCTGTTCCATGCAGGGATTCAGTATCTTAACTTCTACTTAACCTTTTCATAATTGATCCATTTCATTTTCTTCATCTGGAAAGGGGGAGCTTATTGATGAAATAGGCATCAAAGTACAGTTTTTCTTAGTCAATGCTTTGCCTTTAGGGTAGAACATCTTGGACTCCGTAAATACATCACTGAATCTCACTAATGCCTGTTCCCCTTGGCAGAAGTTATAGGTACACATTTGTGGTGTCAGTGAGTTCAGCAGTACAGATTTTGGCTGGAAAATGAGTGCATAGTTTCAGACTTCTGTTGCACTTATTCACGGAGAAATAAAATAGAATCCACATTTTTCTTTGTCTCAAAGAAAGGTCATAGACATGAAACAAAATACCAGTATAGACACTAGTACATGATTGTGTCCTGGTAAATCCATGATTGTGTTGTGTAAATTAAAAAGAAGTTTATTGAACAGAGCAATTGCTTGAAATACTGCATCTTTGTAAATGAAATAAGATTTTTAAGCAACATAATTTATTTTTAAAAATCTTACAAGTTACCTGATATGTATATATTTGCTTGCTAGTTGGCTTTAAAAGAGGGTTTCATATGTTGTCTCTGAGAAAATCCCTAAAACCTGATCACACTTACATTCATACCAAAGTATAGCAATGAGTAAAAGAGAAAAAAAATTCACAAAGCACACACTTTGAAAAATTCAGATATGGGGACAATACCTGTAATTATTCTGCCACCAGGAATGCATAGGAAAGGAAATCACAGTAGCACCTACCAGAGTCTAGAAAACAGGAGCAAGCTAGGAACATACGGAACAGATGGAGACACTGAAATCAAATCACCCACTCAACACGACAGAGAGTGGCACAGATGACCCTTTAACAGTGTCTAAAAAAGAGTTCACAGCAAGTGCAAAAGATATCTAGATTTCATACATGTGGTATATATAATGCACAAGTAAACAGAGGAAGTAGAAACTAAACCTCATTAGATAATGGCCAAAACATTTATTAGCAAAGGAAAAAAAGGAGGAGAAAAGGAGGGAAAAAAAAAGTAAGCACAATTGGTATTTTTCTCATTGACACATACATATTTAAATAAAAAGTAAATTGTATTGTAAACCAAGAAAAGACCTTGGAAGTAAGGAAGTTAGCTCAACATAGAGAACCAAAAAAAAAAAGTCCTGTCTTGCCATAGAGGATTCATTAAATATTTTTAGAACATTTTATTTTCACTCTCTTGAATTTTGCTGTACATATATGGAATCATACAATGCTGTCTTGCTATGTGTAAGATAGGTGTGTATCTTGATTTTCACGGCAACTGTTCATCATAGGTGAAAAATTGTTTAGGTTATGAATGATATTACGTACCAAATAATTGGATGTATGTATGGGACACTGTCAAACACTGAATTTTTGAACCCTTATGCAGAAACCTTCCACTTGCCAGCTGCCAGTGATATCACTCCATTGTAAATTTTGACAACATCCTGGCTAAACAAAAATGATGTCCTGAATTGTCCAAATAATAAAGACACATGAGACAGAACCATCAATTAGGAAGCTGATCACATGCTGTGCTTCTGTACATAAACATGGGAAAATTGAGAGTTTGGAGTCTTTCAAAAAGGGGAGACAGTGCCAAAACCAGGAGTTCACAAAAAGAAGGGGATTTTGAAAGAAGAAGGTGAAGACTTTGGCTGCAGCAAAGACCCTGTAAGTGAGAAAAGGCACTAAAAGTCACAGATCTCTGTGGAGAAGAACGCCAGGGATGCTCAGTGACCTTGGTCCCAAATGCCTGAGACCGGAAGCAGAGACATATCAGGAACCAACACAGCTTTCTGACCAACGTGTCATGCCACCTTCCTGCTGGGAAGGGATTTCTTGGACAGAGAAGTGGCTGGTGTGAGCAAATAATTGTAATAAGTAAGGTAAAAGCTCTGATTTTATGACTTAGATCCAGCATCCAGATTCCCTACAGCTTGTTCATTCTGTCTCACCCTTAGCACTGCTCAATGAGTATGATTCTACGTCTGATATTGAAAGACTTTGAAGAAAAGGCTTGAGAATATGTAAAAAAGAGGAAGTTATACATAAAAGGTGCTTTGATCCGCTGAACATGAAATAAACTACTGGACGAATAGCCTTTTCCTGCTTTCCTTGAGTTTTGCAGTTGGATTCTTTAATATCTACTCTTTTATTTAACAAACTTTTAAAGGTATTTAATAAATCAAGAGCAGCTAGCTAGCAACACGAGTTTCTCCTACATTTTTTAAAAATGTAGGCTGTGGATTTTTATTGAGCTGCAGGAAA
The DNA here is from genome assembly GCA_013398055.1 of Ifrita kowaldi. Lineage (NCBI taxonomy): Eukaryota > Metazoa > Chordata > Aves > Passeriformes > Cinclosomatidae > Ifrita > Ifrita kowaldi. The sequence continues at coordinate 61,596 of VZRS01002816.1, forward strand.
AAAAAAAGAAAAAACAAATGAACAAACAAACAAAAAAAGCAAACCAAAAAAAAAAAAAAAAAAA
>VZRS01002817.1:0-18061 GCA_013398055.1 Ifrita kowaldi
CCCGCCACCGCCCCCGTGCCAGCCCCCTCGGGAGCCGACTTCCTGCGGCGCTGCCACCGCCTCGCCTCCTGTCCCGGCTCCGCTCCGCTCCGCTACGGGGAACAACGGCCCCGGCTGTGCCCTCAACGCCAGGAGGGGCCGGGGCCACTCTGCTGCCGGCGCCGAGCCCAGCGCAAGGTGCCTCGCCAGAGCTCCGAGGACACCCCCGACTCTCCCGGACTCTGAGCCATCCTTCACGTCCCGGGTCTCCCCGCTGATGCTGCTGCAGCCGTTTTGCAACAGCTTTGGTGGGGTTTACCCGTCCTCTTGTTCCTGTGCTCCCTCCCTTGCCCTTCTCCTTCGCCCTTTTATCCCTGGTCACTGTTGCTACCGAGCACTATGCCTGAAGTTTTAAAATAACTTCACTGGGAGGAGGGTGGGGGACGCTATTGGATTGCATTTCGCGTCGTTGGCGCCCAGCCCGACGAGAGGACGAGATTTGGCAGACAGCACGACGAGTGTCTTGCATGTGCATGAGCGTGCCTGGGTGCTTGCCGATGCCATGTTGTCTGAGACAAGAGCGGAGGAATCTTTACCCGGCACTTTTCACATCTTTCCTCTCTCCCCCTCCCTACCGATTCTCCCCCAGTACTGTTCCTCCTTGTTCTCTCTGGAAAATCTTGCCATGACCGTGGCCTGTCCTTCTCCACTTGATGTACTCCAAAGGAAGGAGGATCTGGCATTTATTTCAACCGTGTGTCCTGCTCTCCAGCTCAGCCAAAGCAATTTTACACCTGTTGGGCTTGTCTGGACATGGCTTCAAGAAATATGAAGAATATAGCTTTTGGTACTTTAGGAAAATAAGGCACGTTAAAAAGGGTCATTGGCCCAGATAACAGCCCTTGCTCCTCTGCAGAGAAAGGTGCAGAAGCCACTTTTGAAGTTGCATCCTTGATGCATCTCTTGGTTTGTTTATTTTTTAACCAAAATATTCAGGATTTAGAGCACTCCTTACCAATTAAAAAAAAAATCACAGAATCACAGAATATCCTGAGCTGGAAGGCACCCACAAGGATCGTTAAGTCCAACTCCTGGTCTTGCACAGGACATCCATAAGTCACACCATATGCTCAAACGTATTGTCCAAATGCTCCTTGATTTCTCTCAGGTTTGGTGCTGTGACCTCTTCCCGGGCCTGTTCCAGTGCCAACCACCCTTCAGGTGAAGAATCTTTTTCTAATATGTAACCTAAACCTCCCCTAGCACAACTTCAGGCCATTTCCTTGGGCCCTGTCACTGGTCTCCACAGAGAGGAGATCAGTGCCTGCTCTTCCTCCTCCTCCTCAACAAGGAAGTTGTAGATTGTGATGAAGTCTCTCCTCAGACTCCTTTTCTCCAGGCTGAACAGACCAAGTGACTTCAATCACTCTACATAAGGCTTTTCTTTAAGGCCCTTCATCATCCTCATGGTCCTCCTTGGACATTCTTTAATAGTTTAGCATCTTTCTGTGGTGCCCAAAACTGCCTTGAGGTAAGGCCACCCCAGTGCAGAGCAGACATGAACAATCCCCTTCCTTGCCCAGCTGGCAATGTTGTGCCTGATGCCCTCCAGAATAGGGATGTTCCTCCTGGCTGCCAGAGCACTGCTGGCTCATGTTCAACTTACCATCAACCAGGACCCCCAGGTCCCTTTCCATGGTGCTACTTTCCAGCCTTTTGTTCCGCAGGTGGGAAAAGTTCATACTTATGCCTAAAAACATATACACATAAGAAAAACCACAGCTGTAAGAAACATGCTGATTTGTCTTGATGGGGAGAAGTATATTGCTGTTCATACAGTTGCTCCAAGCGAACCGTTGGAATTTCCCATCAGTGAAAAGTGGCATGTTTTCCACTCCTACTTTTCTATTAAAGTCAAGTTATTTAAGATTTGTACTGCATTGCTCTCCTTTATCACTCTCCATATGGTTCATGACATAACTTAACTCTTCAATGTTATTCTATATTCTGGTTTGTCCTGGTTTATTTTTTAAATACTTGCTCTAAGAGACTGAAGAAATATTTATAATACAGTCAATCACTATTAGTAATTTTATGTACTCTGACTAGACTTACTTGTCGGCTAGTCTGTTTGTGTCATCATCACTAAGACATTGATGTATGGCTAGTAAAATTCAACTTTTGTATTTTTAATAGTGAGAGTCCATGGCAGTGGTGTTTATTTCTCCTTAAACATACAGAAACACTTGTTCAAATTCAGTGAAGAACTCATGCTCATGATCTCCAAAATTTTGGAATTTAATTAAGTAAAAAGCATTATCAAAAGAAATCTTACAGCTGTGAAATAATTTTCTATAATTATTTTTAGGTTGTTTTCTCTAAACACTGCATCTGAGCACGAATTTGTCCACTTAATTCATATGCAGATAACGTTGGCCTCTATAAATTCCTAGTGGGCCCTACAGTTGTACCTTTTTTGTTTACTCAAAGCACTGGCTGTAAGACCCTGTGAAACCTTTTACTCGTCTCTGGCAGGAAGGGGGTGATGACAGTTTGCATTCCACTAGCAAGGAGGAATTGCATGCTCCTTGTTCCCGCTAGCATCAAGGTGTTATGTTGCCTTTGAGTGTGCAAAACACACTTCCATTCAGTAAGGATAATATAATATTTATCTGGAGCTTCTACCTGTGCTTTTAAATAGAATCTGAAAATAAAATACAAGAAAAGGTCATTTAATATCAAGTTCTACTCTCACTGAAGATTTCATTTTTTGAGGATATTTAAGCACTTGGTTGGAACACCGTATTTTGAATGCCACAGATGCCAAGTGTCTTTGAAAATATGTCCTTTTCGGTCACATTAATGCTTCTGAACAAAGCATATGTCCAGAGCTGTGAAGTAGCCAGCAGACAGGTGCTGGCTTTTTCTGCACTGCAGTTCACTCTTCTGCAGTTGCTTACCTGTCTCCACTGACTACCCATAAAAGTGAACTTCCCTGCTCTGAAAGTTCTCCATTGGGTGGACTGCCAGCCAGAACAGCTGGGTTTAGGAGTAGGTCCTTCATGATCTAGTCTAATTGACTTGAAAAGTTACTCTACTTATTGCTGACACCCTACCATGAATTGAAAACACCTCTTTACATACACACTTACTTGATGTCAAGCTTACTGCCTCATCTGAGTTTCTTTTTAAGCTATTTGCATCAATAGATGAAAATGAATGCTTTCCTTTTCCTGCTTTCCTAGATGATTTTCAGTGATGCCCCAGGGTTTCTGTGAAATCTAACCCATTCTGCAGAGCTGCCAGTATTCCAATATCTGAGATTCTGATATCTGAGTATTCTAGTTCCTCACTGTGTGCATAAAATGGATTAGAGGCACCATTTTTGTTTTGGAGACAATACTAAATTGACATGCAAGACATGTCTGCCTTAGCTGTACATGCTTCTGTTAGTGCTCCTATACCCTTCCTGGGCACAGCTTTTTTCTCCTGTGTCTGTAATATAACTAGCAAAAAACCTTCTTTTTCTCTTTTAAAAGTTTCACTCTTTCCTGCATGGAAAAGCTTTCTACCAAGAAGGCCATTGGACAGTTCCTGAGGGTCAGTCAGGGGTTCAGCTGAGGAGAGTCTTCAATGAAGAACATTCCTTCATGAAAAGTGCAGCTCTTCAAGGAGCCTCAAAACCACCTTCCTCTTTTGCCAGAGCAAATCTTCTCTGAGAGAGTGCTGTGACCAGTCACAGATCTCCGGTTATCCTTGCAGAGTGGTGCTTGGATGCAGAGAAGTTGTGCTCTGAAGCTCCCTGTCCTGTTTTCCCAGAACCCTTTCTCAGTAGGTGGCAGCAGGGCCCCTCCTGTCCCCCCAGATACAGATGAAATGCAATGCAGGGAGCAGCATGGTCACGCCATCTGGGCACAGGCACAAGCAGCCTTGATTTTGCACATTCTCCTTTGCAAATCCAATACTCCTTTTCCAGCCTTTTTTGGAAACACTTTCATTGCTGTGGCTGCAGTAGGCATTCCTGTGGGACAAGGCACTGTCAATATCATCCTAGGTCTCCAGGGCCCTTGGCTGATGAGGGTGTGCAGGATCAGGGAAAGACAGCAAGAGAAGGGAGAGAAAGCAGCACCCAGAGATTTTATCAGGTATATAGCAATTTATTTCTTTTTTCGTTAATGAAGACTGCTACTGCTGCTGATCGGGTGGCCTCTTGCGGGGCTGGGGAGAGTCCAGGCAGCTGGCAGCCCTCCTTCTTGTGGAACGCTGAGGCCTCCTGGGCAAGGGGTCCCTACCCCTACCCTGGCTAGGAGCGGAGGGGCTGTGGCTGCTGCCTTGGGCAGAGGGATCAGCCACTGCTGTTGGCTCCAGCTCCTCCTGCTCTGCAGGAATGGGAGCAGATGGGTGGAGGGTGTGGAGGACAGCTTCTGATGTACTGTGTTGGTCCTCCATTCTCGAGCCTGCAGGGCTTCTGGCAGGGGCTGCCCGTGGGGCAAGATTATCCTCCTGAGGGCTGATGGAGATGGCCACAGTGCTGTTGTCCTCCCCCGTGGCAGGTTCCTCTGCCACTGCTTCCTCCCCCAGCTCCTCCTGCTCTGCAGGGGTGGGAGCAGATGGGTGGAGGGTGTGGAAGACAGCTTCGGATGTGCTGCATTGGTGCTCCTCACTGGAGCCTGCAGGGCTGCTGGCAGGGCTTGGGTGGGGAGCAGTAGTATCCATCTGAAATCTGCTGGAGATGGCCGCAGGATTGTTCTCTGGGACAGCACGGGATCGTAGCAGCCTTTGGGCCTCCTGTGTGCACTGATTCACTATGATGTTGATGATGCCATGGATTAGAGGTTCTGTATGTTCCTCGAGGAAATCCTGTAGCACGTGGGCCAAGACATTCCTAGCTGGACCACAGATGGACACAGCATGCAGGATGATGCTCTCTGCAATCCTTGCCATCCACCACCTGGTCCCATACTTTGCCTCCAGCTCCTGGCGCAGCCAGGGCACCACAGGGTCAAGGAGATGCTCTTCTCTTTGGAAAAGTTCTGCCCACACACTAGGCAGGAGGCCACCCACGGGCTCTATTCCTGCACCCCCGTGCTCTGCTGTGGCTAGTATCCTCCGTGGAGCACGTGAAGGGGACTCCACAAAGGGGCTGTTTTTAACCAGCTGTCCTAGAGTTATTCCTGTCCAGCTGCTGGCATTTGCTGACTCTTCAGAACTTGTGAAGACACAGTCTATATAGCTGTCTGTCTGCACAGAAAACCTGACACCCTCTATCTGTTCTCTGCAGAGTGGGCACACTCTTTGCATCTCTGCCCAACGCATAATGCAGGCCAGGCAGAACTGATGGAGACAGGGCATCACGTAAGTGAGGTCATCTCGAGCATCGCGGCAGATGGGGCAGTTCCACTTTGTTTCCGTGGCCCTGTCTCTGCCTTTTGGCCGTCTGCGTTGAGTTAAGAATGAGAAGATGCTCCCCATCACTGGTGTTGGCACTTCCAAAAGGTGCCACACACTGCAAAATGGAGACACCATGGTCATGAGCTATCCTGGGGAGGGGGAGGAAGAAATGCTCAGACCCCTCAAGAAGGACCCTCCAAGTTCCCCAAGCCTGAGCACCCATTCTGTGGCCACCCCAGGGGGACATTTCCCTGCACAGCTCACCTCTGCGGTGTCCAACTGCCTGATCCAGGTAGGGCTGGAGAAACACTATTGAAGGCTCCTGGATGGGTACTGAGAGCTGCCAGTGGCAGCACCCAGCACTGGAAAAAGCCTCTCTTGACCCTCCAGACCTTGTGGACATGCTCAACAGGAGTCCAGGCATAATCCAGACTAGGTCAGGCTCTGGCAGCACCCAAATATACGCATCAAGGGACACAAGGAGACAATCCAACATGGTGATGTCACAGTTGACTGCCAGTGATCAGCTTCCACTACCCTGTAATATCACAATGGGATGGCCACCTCCGTGGTATTCAGACCAACACAGCATGTCAGAAGTTGTTCTCCATAGGTGTCCTAGTAATCCCCCAGAGAGGAGGTCTCCAGCCCCTGGACTCTCCTCAGCCCTGCAAGTCCCATCAGAGTAGCAGTAGTGCTTTCTCCAGCAGACAGGACAATGGAAGAAGTTCTGAAAAAACATCAGGGTCGTGCTTATAAAGAAATCACAAGTGAAAGATTGGCTGAGCATTCCTCATGCAAGATGGGGAAAACTCCAATAATGCCTAATACAATTTCTGCTTACCAGCAAAGGGGCTTTGATCCCAGAAGTGAAAGTCTCTGGTGGTGGGATTGTGATTGCCAGAGTGGCTCCCAAAAGGTCAGACAGTAAAGTTTCCTTAATGCAGTTAGAGTTCAGTTTAAGCAGGGGAAAGAAAAAACCCTATCCATTAATGTAAAAATGAGTATTATAAGAAGAGAGAAGGAAGAAAGGGAAAGATATAGCAAATTATGGATAGGAAAAGTAGGTAATACCAAAAGCACTGCTCATATGAACACTACAGGTTTATTCAAATAAATGAACAAAAACTGAAAAGAAACCGAAGCAAAACCAAACCCAGAACCACCCAAAACGAAAAAACCCAAAACACAGAATAAACATTTATACACAATATTCTTTAAAACTTTGGAAACTGTTTTCAGACACATTCAGTTTATATAGTGGTTGAGCTTTTTGTTGAGAGCAGGAAAAACGTATTAAAGGCAGTTGAAGAAGGAAAGGAAAAGACATAATATTAAGCATGTCATGTTTTTGTTTCTGATATTTCTTCAGAATAATTCTAGGTAACTCCAAACACAGAGAATAGTAGTGTAAGGGATACACTGGAAAAATCGTAGATTTGCAACCTTTTTTTTAGCAAGCAGCAAACACCATAACAAAACAGGTGTGACTGCTGTGCTGCATCCTCATGGCCATTGACCCTTGTTGGCTTTACTGATCAAGTGGTCTGCTGTGAGCCCCAGGGTCACTCTGGTAGAGACACCTGAGCCCTCTGTAGATGCGACTCAGCCCACAGGCCCTGGATGGCAAGAACCTGTCCCCAGAAGAGGTGAGCTCCCCTAGCCAATAGCCTCATGCAGGTAAGAATGGGAGCAAGGGTACAGCTCAGAAGGTGGCCGTCACTATCACCCCAGGAAAAAGCAAAGTGCCAGAAAGTAGAGGAGGAAGCAACACACACCGAAGCCCAGCTCTGCAGTGACACCAACTGACCTTCTGCTCTCTGCTGGCCCTAGCAAGAATAGACATCTTTGAGTGCAGAGGCTCTCATGCTTAGCCTGAACTCCATACCAATTCTCCACTTGAGAACCTTGAAGTCTTGCTGAAACAGATGAAGTACCTCTCACTGGTGTTTTTTCTGATGGAAAACGTGGTTTTCTGATAAATCACACAGAATCATACAGAATCATCGAGGTTGGAAGAGATCATCTAGTCTAATCGTCAACACAGCACCACTATAATCACCCCTACCCCATATCCCCAAGTGCCATATCCAGATGCCTCTTGAATGCTTCCAGAGGTGACTCCACCACCTTGCTGGGCAACTTATTCCAATACCTGAGCCCTCTTTCAGTGAAAACAAATTTTCTAATATCTAGGCTGAACCTCCACTGGTGCAACTTCAGGCCATTTCCTCTAGTCCTTTCACTTGAGACATGGCAGAAGAGAACAAACCCCACCTCACTACAACCTCCTCATAAGACATGTCTTCATCAGCTCCGTTGCCCTTCTTCGGAAACACTCCAGCACTTCATTTTCCTTTTATGAAGTGAGGGATCCAAAACTGAACACAGAACTCAAGGTGCGGCCTCACCAGTGCTTAGTACAGTGGGACAATCACTTCCTTACTACTGCTGGCCTGTGCTGTACCCCCTTTCCCCTTCAAATCTAGTTTAAAGCCTTCTCAATCAGCCCTGCCAACTCATGGGCCATAATCCTTCTCTCCCTCTGAGACAGATAGACCCCCAACAGGCCTGGTGCTGTGTAATCCACCCCACGGTAATAAAACCCAAACTTCCACCTATGGCAGCAGCCTCTGAGCCATGTATTAATCAGGCTGCTTCTCCTGTTCCTTTCAGTATTTACTGCTGGTACTAAAGGAATGGAGGAGAATAAAACCCACTCTTTTGACCAAAAGCCCCACTGCCCTGAAGTCCTTTTGATTGTTCTTTAATCTCATCATTTGGACAAATAATACTGGCTAATAGTCAGAGGGTTGTACCAGATCAGGAATTTTCTTATGTCAGGGATTTTCTCAGGGATTACTCATGTGCCTTACCAGAGCACCAGGGAGGCACCAGACTTCCCTGTGGGATGGGCCCAGTTGGCATACTGGGCCCTTCTTTCCACTCAGAAAGGAGCGACCTACAACAATTTGTTTTGCACTTCCTCTGAAGGAAAAAGGAATTTTGTTTCAACATTGAAATATTTGGGACAGTCCAAATAAATGTTTAATTTTGGATGGAAAAAAACCTTGGTCTTGGCATCCCAAGATGTTCCATATTACGGTGTGTTCATGAGGGACAGATCCCACTTCCAGATACAGTCACTCATACCATTCCAAAGTCATGTATTTCAGTACTTTTCAAACAAATTCAATTACAAATTTTCCTTTTGAGATGAATATGCACTCTTGATGCCAATCAGATATTGAAATCCTACTGAAGTGCTGTATAAACCATTCTAAATTGTTGATGATCAGAATGAAAGTTCAGTATAATCTAGCTTTTTCACGTTTGGTTTTAACCTCAGACTCCATTGCTCAGTGATGTAAAGCAGCTTTGCTTTGTCTCAGAAACATTTTTTAAAAAGCCCCAAATCCAACCAAAAAATCCCATTGATTTAACACAATTTTTCTACATCTATGATCTGTATATATTAACTTTTGCCTTGGCTGATTTTGATGTTGATCATTAAAATTTGTTTTGTAGAACAACTTTGTGTGATGCCATGATGATTTTTTGCCTTTTTTTACACATACCTTTTATATACCCTTTTATATAGCTTTTATGTATCCCCAGTCCTTGCATACTTGTAATTCCTTAAGTCTGGTAACTTAGCTTAGGCCCAATATTCTGTTAAGCCAGGAGACCAAACATCCTGGAGGCCTCGCAGTTGGAGGCCAGAAAGCCCTATGCTATCCTGAGAAACACAGGTCTTCCCTAGAACATCCTGTAAACTAAGGTAAGCCCGTCCGGGGGGGTTCCTCGGGATGGGGGGCTCATTTGAGCCTCTCATTGGGGAATCTTTGATAGATATGCTAATTTGCAAGGCCTATAAATTGGCCTCGCAGTTGGAGGCCAGAAAGCCCTATGCTATCCTGAGAAACACAGGTCTTCCCTAGAACATCCTGTAAACTAAGGTAAGCCCGTCCGGGGGGGGTTCCTCGGGATGGGGGGCTCATTTGAGCCTCTCATTGGGGAATCTTTGATAGATATGCTAATTTGCAAGGCCTATAAATTGTATACACGATCTATTGTGTGTGTGCATTTTGGTGTGCATTTCGGAGCATTCCACCTGGATGAAGCGGTGCACCTTAAGGATCCTTAAGTACATACCGAGGCAAAAACCCCTTTTCCCTTAAACCGTGTTTGGTTCTTAATTTTATGACCAGGGAAAGGCAACGTGCATAAAAAGACATCTGCCTGTTTATACAGATGGTAGAACTTTTAGTCCCAGGATAAACAAACCCCCATGTTATAAACTAGTTTATGCCCTTCTGCTGGGAGCCATGTAACAGCAGAAAAATGAATTATGCTTTTTTTTGTGGTTTAATTTTTCTCTACTAGGCAGGCAAGAAACAACTGAAGTTAGCAACTAGAGAGTAATTAGAGAGATTAGCAATAAGTTAGGAGCTTATGAAAACCAGGTTTTCAGCCTTCATCTGTAAAAGTTCAGATGTTTTAAGTGGATGCCCTTTACCAGGTCAGGGCAGTTACCTCCACAGAATTTGTGACAGACTGGATTTTACACTTTCAAAGACTGGTATTACAACTCTATTTACACTACTAGAGTGCAAATCCTAAATCTCAAGAAATTTTGTGATTAGGAAAGCTGAGGACAAGAGCACATTCTAAATCAACACTTCATGCTTTAAGAGAGTGGTTCTTTCTAACGCCAGTGAGTGCTGGATTGTTGTTATTTTCCTGTTTCTTGTTCACAGGAACATAGATCATGCTACTGATTTCCACCTGAACACTGAGACATTGTGACTCTTTCAATGCAGCCATCCAGCAAATTACTTATCCATTGACTAGTTCATTCATCAAACTCATCTCTCTCCATTTTAGCTTCAAGAATACTATGGAAGACTATGTCAATAGCCTAACAAAAGTCCAGGTAGATGACCTTTTCCACTGATGCAGTCATAGCATTGTATATGGCCACTGGGTTAGCCAGATGTGATAAGGTGTCGGGAGACCTTACCACTCTCTACAACTAAGTGAAAGGAGACTTCAGCAAGGTGGGGCTGAGTTCTTGTCCCAGGCTGCCAGTGACAGGACAAGAGGACACAGAATCAACCTGTTCCAGGGGAAGGTCAGGTTGATCATCAGGAGGAATTTCTCCATGGAAAGGGTTGTTAAACATTGGGAAAGACTGCCCAGGGAAATGGTGGAGTCACCATCCCTGGAGGTGTTCAAGAAACAACTGGATGTGGGACTTGGTGCCATGGTCTAGTTGACAATATGGTCATCAGTCAACGGTCAGTACTTTTTTTTCTCCTGGCACCATGCATCTGCAGGTGGGAGCATCCCACGATGACATCACTAAGTGGTAGAAGGTGACATCTAGTGTCAGATTGTGACATCACGAGGGGTGGATAGTGACATCACATCTCTCGCTGATTGTATTTGTGTACCAGCAGAACCTGAGCCAGTCTGGCTCCAGCCTTGACTCCTGCCAAGCAAGAGTGCAAGGTCTGGAGGGTCTAGCCAGGCTTCTCGCAGTGCTGGGTGGTGTATTGGGGGCTGCCGTTGGCAGCTGTTGGTGCCCATCCTGGAGCTATCAGTACTGTTTCCCTGGCCCTGCCTGGCTCAGTCACCTGGGCACCACAGGTGTTTGCAGCAGTGAAGATTAGCTGTGCAGGAAAATGTTCCCCTAGAGTGGGGCCGGTGATTGGGTTCAGGCACCCAGGATGGCGTCCTTCTTAACGGGGCTGGATGTTTCTTCTTCCCCTTCCTGGGACAATCAGGAGGGCTCTCATATAGTCACACACTACTCTGCGTGACATCAAAGAGGGGGAGCAGCTCCTGGTCCTCAGCTCTCCCCAGTGTGCAGCAGGGCACAGAAATGGCCATGGAGACAAACTGGAGTTGCCCCATCTGCCAGGGCACTCAGAATGGTACAGCTTCTGCTCTGCCCTGTCACCACCGCTGCTGCCTTGGCTGCATTCTGCGATGGGCACTGAGAAATCCATCGTGCCCACTCTGCAGAACACTGATAAGGTCTATCAGGTTCTCTGAGCAGAGTGAATGGGACTATCTACAGTGTGTCATCACTCTCTCCAGAGAGTCACCAGAAGCTAGCAGCCAGGCAGAAGGAGCTCCTGGAGAGTTGACAGTGGCCCCAGTGATGGGGGAAAATGGCTGCCATCACCCTATGGTGTCCCCTCCATCTTCTCCACAGGAGACAGTATCCCCACATCAGCAGGCAACTGCAGGGCCAGAGCCCATGTGTGACATCCTGCCTGAGGTATGGGCAGAACTTTTCCAACAACAACAGCATCTCCTGGACCCCGTGCTGCCCTGGCTGTGCCAAAGGCTGCAGAGAATATTCCGGGGCAGGTGGTGGATGGTACAGGCTGCAGAGAGCAGCATCCTGAGTGATCTCTGTGTCTATGGTCTGGATGCGGAAACCTTGGTCCTGAGGCTGCAGAACTGCCTCGGGGAAGGTACAGCACAGCTGGTTCATGGCCTGATCAATGTCATTGTGGGCCAGTGCAGCGAGGAGGCTCAGAGGCTGCTGCACTCCCATGCTGATGAGGAGGAGACCCATAGACCTTCAGCCAGCACTAGGTCTGCCAACTCCAGCTCCAGCAGCTCCCATGAGGGAATTTCTGCGAGCAACCCTACAAGCTCCTACGTGGAGGAGGAAGCTGCCCTCTATGGAAGTTGTAGTTCCCCCCCATCTGTGCCTGTCCCCACAGAGTGGGACCAACCCCAAGAGGAGACAGGGAGGGCAGTGGTGGCAGGTCCCTCTGCCCAGGGCTGTAACCACATCCCCTCCACTCCCGGCCAGGGCAGGGCCTGCTCACCCAGGAAGCCCCGGCATGCTCAAAAGAGACAAGCCCCTAGTCCCCAGGATTCTCTTCAGTCCAACAAGAGGCCAAGGCAGGGACCTCCCTGAGCCCTGCAGCTCTCAGGGATTCTTGTCATCACTTCACATGAAGTGATGAAACCTGGGGCCACTGAAGTCCACAGCATCTTTGGGAATCAGACTCACCTTCTATCTTGGTTTAAAACAATTTAAAGGGAACACTCCAGAATGAGTTCTCCCCTTTTGTTTTAACCAACCCCTTTCACCAATAAGGGGAAAATAAATACAAGTAGATATAAGTGAAAAAAATAGCAGTTTACTAACAAGCAAAATTGAAACAAGCAAAAGTCCCCAGTAAATAACCACTAGATACAGAATTACTGAATCTCACAAACTCCCCCAGAACGAAGAGAAACCCAAAATGGAAATGCCCCTTCCAAGATGGTGCCTGCCAGAGGGAGACAAAGGGAAAATTGCATCTGACCCTCCCCTCAAGACAGCGGCCTTCATAGGTGACCATGTGGTCCAAGAGACAAAGGGAAACAGTGGCAGCAAAGCCTCCCAGGAAGATGGGAGTTTATGGAGCCATTCCAGTGGCAGATGAGAAGGGCCAGGACGTGTGAGGTCAGCACCACCACCTGCCGCTTCCTCCTCCTGCCCACAGGACTCTGCCAGTGCTGGTGCTGCTGTCCCCTGCGCTGTGGTTGTGGCTGGGGGAAAGAAACCATCTGTCCGCGCCAATGTGGGATGGCCTGGCCGCAGGACAGCTCAAGCTCCACCATAGGGTTTGCAAAGGTCACTGGGAAACAGTTTCTGGTTGAGAGATGCATTTTTACGAAGTTGCTACTGTTGCGAGCCCAGAAAAACCCACCCTAAACAACCTCTGCCTTGAGCAAAATGACATCAGGCAAAAGAGAGCCCAAAAGGGAAGCCTCTGCCCAGTCTACCTCAGCTGTACAGCAAAAGCCAAGAAACAAGTGTGGCAAGAGGTGAGAGAGCGAGCCAAAAGGCAAAACAGGCACTCTCTGGGTGCTCCAACCTTGTTAATGGGAGCAGCATCATCCCCGCCTGCCCCGCGATTCCAGGTCCACCTGGGCTGCTGGGCCTTAAACACAAAGTAACAGTATTTGGGCACAGACAGATATGGAATACAGTAAGATTTTTGGTCACCCAGACACCTTCCCAGGTCTTGATTCCATGAGGCGTCACTTGGGGTCAGCCTCAGGAGTGTCTCTCCTGTTTGGGAGGCTTCAGTGACCTTCCTGCAGACACAATTACAAAACCATGTCCAGTTCTCGGCGGCCAATGCTCAAGCTGCACTGGCTCCAGGCACAGCAGGCATGCCTCGAGGAGACCAGGTGGAGCAATCCCAAGCTCCCAGGAATTAAAGGAGGCAGGAGACGATTTTTCCCGTATGAATCCCAGACGTTTACTCCCGAAAGGGTCAGGGACGAGAAAAGCCAAGGGAACAGGGTTGTGCGATCATTAAGTAAGGGTCAAAAATGAGGAGGAGCAACCAAAGGAACCAATGAATGACAACACATGGGGAGGAACCCGGTAACTGTAGACCAATCGGACAAAAAAGGGGAGGGAACAACCAAAATTAACCAATGAACAACCAAATAACAAGGAACTTTCTGGAATGGAGGTGGGGCCTCACACCTCAGCCTCGCCCATAGACAGCCCCTCAGACTCCGACTCGTCATTCCATTGGATGGGTAGAATTTGATGGGCGCTGGGCTGTCTTGCAGTGGGCTGGGACACTACAACAGTGAGGTGCCTGGGGACAGTCCCCCAGCACCAGGGGTCTGAGTAAATGTGTAAATGTCCGAGTCTCTCAGCAATTGAGAGAGTTGGAGATATTGAAACATGAGCATATTTGAAAATTTAGTCCCAGGTACAGTGTGGCTTGTCAAAGGAAAGTTTGGACCAAGAATCAAAAAACTATGGCAAAAGTAGGGTTCTGACAACATTCTCAGTTCTTGCACCTGCAGTTACTAATTAGACTAGCACATACTGTGCTCTTCGACAAAATCTGCTGGAAGTAATATATTCCCCTACTACATTAGAAACAAGTGACAATGTGCCCCATCCCTAGAGCAGTGATATGGGAAGGAGGGAACATAACTGTTAAGTTAACCTTTTAAACTTTAATACAGTGGCTGATCATTTTGTAATATAACTCTAATTGTTGAACAGCAAGGAGTTCACTCAGGTGGAGTAATGGACAAGGATGAGTAGTTTTATAATATTTTTTCCCTTCTCTCGAAATCTTCCAGCACATTTCCTTCTCTCCTCTTCATCTGTGAATCGCACATATATGGAAGACTTTTAATTTATTTTGAAACTGATGGGAGTTATGTTTCAAGGTGCAACTTTTGACCAGGACGTCTCTGGAATCAAACTCCAGAGTCCCTGGGATACTTGATCTTAATTTTGAGGAATCCATCCACAGCAGGGATCTACCCTGGAGCAGTTGGTCCTAGAAGTACGTAGTACCTTGGGGTGGTGTTTCAGAGGTCATTTTGTAATTTAATGGAGCAATCTAATTTCTTTTCAAGAACGATTAAGTTTCTCGTGGACTCAGTCAACAAGATGGAGCCATTTCAGACCTTTTCAAGAATAAGCTAGACATGAGAGTACTTCACATGTATGTGGAAAACTCATTTTCCTAAGTGATCACTTTCCTTGTCCAGTCTTACAGGAAAATTAGGTTGCTGAAAAGCAATTGCTATAATTGAGCTGAAAGCCTGCTAGGTAATATTTATCCTAAAGTATAAATTTAATGAATATAAAGCCAAACATGAATATTGCCAGACCATCTTTATAATGCTATTCTACATACTTTCTATTGCCGGGAGAAATTTCTGTGGTCTTTTTTCAGTCCCACAATTACAAAGTATGCTGTAAAGCAAGGCACAGGTGAGTATTTCCATCTCATGCAAGAAAAGTTATAGAAAATAGCAGAAACGGTTGCGTTTGAGCTGCATTTCCAAAACAGGTGGTTTACTTTAATGCTTAAAGCCAAAGTAGGGGAAATGAGAGGATCTGCGTGTTGATAAAAAAGCTGTAAGGGAACTCTGCTCACAAAGCAGAGGTAAATTTGTAGGAGTCTGAGAGACTCAGTTTTGGTTGGTAATTCCTGATTTTGAAAGGGGTGGGTTGAAAAGTCTCTCTGCACTGCTGTGACTCAGAATGGGCAATCTAATCCTGGGATGTCTTTGAGTCACCATTACTTGTGAAAACTCTGCTCACAATTAAAAATATCTGGCATGTCTCGGGATGCCAAGGCAAACATATTTCCTATGTATATGCTCTCTTCAGATATTCCTCCTGGCGGAAGTGCAATCTAATTCTGCGGGAAGGATTTATTTTCATTCTTTGTAATAGGTAGGTGCTTCTTCATATTTCTCTGTGTAATACTCATCTGAGACATCTCAGTGCAGACCAGTTTGTGAGTTGGTTAAGAGATTCAATCTCCTTCTCCCTGTAAAAAAGGAAGGTGGCATTTTGGTAACCAGCAACTGGGTGGAAGATTCTACCATAGTTTGTGTTACTGCAAGTCTGGTGTAATTTCATAAAAATTGGTTTGGTGTCAATGAGCGCTCAACAGTGATTAAATTTAATCAATGGTAATGACCCTACTTCATTACAATTTAACAGTTCGATATCTTGGTAGAGAATTAAAAATTATAATATGCATAGTAGAAAGAGGGTAACATAAAGCGTTACTTCCACATGGGTCACTTTCAGCAGTCTGAGTTGTAAGTTGGATGTTGTTGCACCTTCCTTCTCTGCTAGCTCATGACAGCTATCAACAGATGCAGAGACTCAACAAGAAGATGTGTTCCCCTTCTCTGTATAGAGATGGTTTTAATAATTCTTTTGCAGGATCTGGGGCAGAACACTCTTATTTCAGGCAAAAGACAACATTCTTCCTAATGAAATCCACTGGCTTCCCAAGAACTTGAAGATAAAGTTTGTTTGTTTGCAGTACAAACTATAAAGCAAACAGGTCAGCAGACAGGTCTCAAAATAATAAACTATGGCGTACTCTGGAAGGACAGTAACTCCAGCAGCTCCTTGCTGCAGATGTTGGGCCAGGCTCCATCACACGTGCTTTTGACGAACACTGGCTTCCAGAAGCATGGAGCCTTGGTAAACAGAACAGGACCTGGCTCTCCGGGCAAGTGCCAGTGGGAGCAGATGGGGCTGTAGCTAAATACCTCTTTTTGCTTTTCCCTGCAGTGAGGGGAAGACCCACAAGGGTAGGACACTTTTACCCTGGGTGGGCCACTGACCACCCAGGTGTTCCAAATCCCACCCTGGCACAGGGAAAGGCAATGAGGGGAGAAGGTAATATCCAGCTACAGGCAGTCCATGCTCTCAGGAGACATTGGCAAAGCAACAGGAGCAGGGACAAGACACATAGCCACAGAGATGTGACACAGGTGACCAAGAAGGACCAACACAAAAATTGAGAAGCTGAAAACAAGAAATGGTATTTCCTTTTTTCTTCTGGTTCCGTGAATCTGGGGGCGGAGGGGGAGGGGGAGTGGGAGTGGGGAATATCTGTGGTGGTCTAACACAGAAATTAAACCCTAAATAAGCCACTACCCTTCCCCTCATTCTGCTCTGATGAGAGAGGGACAATAGTAGATACTGTGTGTTGAGATAACAATTTACTGAAAAAAAACAGTGACAGAATAAAAAATGCATGAAGCCAGCAGCAATATTAATAAAAAAAATCATACAAAAAGAGGAAGTGCATTACACACAAAAGATGTTCACCACCTTGACTAAGTTCCACGTCGTAGTGGAGATCAAGACAAGACGGCAAATTCTCCATGTCTGTTACGCCACGCAACATGATGGATGATGGATGATCCCTACTGTAGCAACGGGGAAACAAGTCAACAGACCCTGTTGTACGTCCAAACACCTACTGCTCTGCAGTGGCCTGCAGGTGTCGAGCCCAAAGAAGGCCCTTTTCAGACAGTCAGAAGCTGCGGTCTCACGGATGTGTGCCCAGGCTCCCTGCTCCCTGTAAGGCTCCTTGCAGACATGTGGATAGCCACATCCCAAGGGGAATGAGATGCGGTCACTCCCTTCTCTGTCGAAAGCTCAAGTTAAACCCAGGAGCCAGCTCGAAAGAGGAAAGAAAGTACTGAGCGGGAGAGGGAAACGAGTGCGTGCAGCTCCTCTGGAAATCCGCTCTGCTTGCCCGTGGAATAACGATTCCGGGGCTTAGCTTGCTTTTCTGGTGACTCAGGCACAGGCACGGCCTCTGCTGGTGGACAACGCAGCGTCTTGGAGGAGCTTTGCACGGGGCTCTTCACGCTTCGGATGCTGAGGGTGGCATTTGGAAATCGATGCGATCGCTGAAAGGCCCAGCTCCGCCTTGAAATTCTGTTGCTGCAAAACCGCAGTAGTTGCCCAGGATAACTCCCCCAATCAGAAAGCGCTGCATTTTCCCCGCTCCCCAGACAGCTGACACCAACCAGCCAATTGCAGAGCTTCCAGAAGGAAGAATGACACCTTAGCAGGGAAAGCCGAGTGTAGGCCCTCGGGCTCCCTCGAGCAGAGCGCTTTGGTGCCCCAAAAGCGCCGGAGAGGGAAGCGTTCGGAAGAGGCGCCGGTTCTCAGCCCTCCTTTCCTCTTCGACACCGAGTGACCGCCGGGAAAGGGGGACAAGCGGGGCCTGGCCCCTCCTGCTGCCGCGCCGTGAGGGGCGGCTGGCGCTGGGGGACGCCAGGGCCCGGCGGGGCCACATCTCCGCAGGGCGGGCGGGGTGGAAGCCGCCGGGAGAGAGCCGCGTGGGGCGGGGCGGGGCGGGGC
>VZRS01002818.1:0-149971 GCA_013398055.1 Ifrita kowaldi
AGGGAAGGGAAGGGAAGGGCTGAAGGCTGTACAGGGACCAGTTTTAGCTTAATAAGCCTGCCTAAATAACTAAATAGGGAACAAAAACGAGTTTGATAAATGAGTAGATTTTTGTCCCCATACAGGAAACACAATTTTACATGCTATCTGCATTTTCAAAGTTTTTGTGGCCAGATCACCAGATTAATTGAACTGACTTTCCACATACACATGGTATATACTGCTATCTTCTACGCTTAAGTAAGTAAAAAATCAGTTTAACTGTTTCTGTAAAGCAGAGGGTAGAAAAAAAAAAAAAAGTAGCTCACAAGGGCAAGATAAATCCTCACTTATTATCTCCTTTAATAAGAGGCTTCATTTCCAGCCATAATGTGAGCAGGGAAAGAAGTAAACTTTTGTCCTATGCGACAGCATGAAATTGGTGTGACTGACAATCTAATAGAAGAGGAATTGCACAGGCATACATACTCATATATATGTTGTCAATTTGACTGAAGTGAGGAAAACGCCTCATCTTGAGCAACAGGGAGAACTCGCGGGGAGCAAAACATTCCTGCTGGTAGGATCCTGACCGTTTTTCTGGAGAGCTGATGCTCTCCATATATATATATTTTTTAATAGTAATTTAAATAAACAAGCAAATAAAAAACCAGCAATTGACGTTAAGTTGGAGATTCCGGAGAGCAGAAGCAGCGGTCTGCCTGGGGCTATCGTTCCACGGACCATGGCCCTGCAGTCAGGTGGTGTCAGCAGCATTTACCGACGGCACACGCAAAACCCACTGCGAAAGCCGCTCCCTCCGCCCCAGGCAGCGGTGTCCGGCCCCGCAGAGCCGGGTCCTGCGCTGACACCCGGTGGCTCCACGCGAAGCAGCACCGGGCTCGGGAGGCAGGGACGGACACCTCGGCAGCGCAGCGCCGCAGCGAGGGAGCCCTGCCGCAGGGTCCCCCCAGCACGCATCCCACCCGCAGCACCCTGCCGCACCTCCGGCCTCGGGCACAGCCCTGTGCGCGGCCCCAGGAGATGGAGAGCTCTGCCAGCGCGGAGAAGGCACGTCCCGCCCCGGACACCCCTGCGGCTGGGCTCTCGCTCGGGGGTGGAGCAGGGCTGGAGCCATTGGGGCTGCTCGGTGCCCCGGGCCCGATACAGGCCCGCTGCCAGGGCGGCCTCGCCTCAACGCAACACATCGCACCTGCCCTCTAGCACAGCCTCACCGGCAGGTTCTCTCCGCGGGGATACACCACGGTCATGAACAGAGGGCTGTTTTCACAGATGCAGTCAGCAGTCCTTGCCCACGCTTGCCTACCCCGCAAAGGAGATGCTGCGGACAGAAGTGCGGAAGTACAGACTTGAAGTAACTGTCAGCTTATTCTGCAATGTGAGATTTTTAAGAAGTTAATGACAGTAAGCTGAAAAATGCACGATTTTTCTGAATTTCCTCCAATAAGGTAAAGCCATTCAGGGAGATATGTGATTCATACAAAGCTCAACATACGTTCTCATACCTTTAATGAAGTGAGTTCACCTTTCTCGGCACAATACAGAGCAGAATGAATAGCAAGAGCTAATAAGATAAATAATGTACTGGGGTAGCAAAGAATCCAACACTGGAAGGACTAAGTCTTAAAGTTCAGCTGTTTGTGATATTACTGAAGACTCACTAACCCAAAACAAAAGGAAGTTTGTGCTGTATTATTCTGGCAAAATTAATAAATTAAATTCTAGTTCAGTATCTCTTTTAAACACAGAATAAAGACTCGTAAGCCTTTATCTGAAGTGAAATTTCAGTGCAATAAGAAATTAACCGCTGAAAAGAAAAACATAGCAAGTAGGAAAGTAATATTTACTCTTATATTTCAGATCAAATTTTTAACAATTGCCTCAAATTGAATCCTAATAATGACTGACATGTTACGGCACAAAACTCTGTATCAAGTTAGAGAATTATGACATTTGCTGTCATGGACATATCCCACCAAGATATTTGTTACCAAGTCCGTCATCTGCACTGATGTATTTATTATATGTTATCTCTATAGAGAACTGGCAACACAGACATCATGGACTTAACAGAATCTGTGTATAAATTGTTATGTGCGGAGGCAAACATACATGTGTTAGCAGTTTTGTGTCAATAAAGAAGGCTAGACTGGGCAAATACATAGCCAGTTGAAGGAAAATTCTTTAAAAACAAGGATCCATATTAAAAGGAGCTTTTAATGTCATTTATACATTTCACCTTTGCTGACTAATTTTGAAGTGAAGGAGTAAACCCAAATAGCTCCCAAACTATTTCTCTTACAGTAGAACCAGCAAATCACCTGTCTATATCCAAACACCACATTAGCAAGATAAGTGGAAATGAAGGCTGTTCACAACCCAGGGTGATGCTTGTAGGTAGTGCCACAAACTCTTGAGTCTGCTGTTAGCAATAAGCAATAAGCTAGAGTTTTATGCTAGTTCTGGGAGTTTTTGTTGTTTGGTTTTTTTTCTTAATTCTTTAAATAAATACTTGACCTCAAAAGACCTTCAGAACTGTTACATGAAGTTTTTCCTTCAGCAGTGTTCCAACCTATCTGGATCTGGGAGAGGAGGTGAACCAAGAAAAGACGAAAATTCTTGCTATTTCACTTTGTATCTCAGTAGAGGCAGCAGATTCAACCACTATGTGTGGCCATTATGTAACCACTCAGCAACTTGTCCTTCTGTGCTTAGGGAGCCCCTTCTCTAAATCCACACCCACAACCTGGCAATGTGGGGGCTTGCCTAGGACAACTTTAGGTCTGGAAGCTCTGTTAAGCACAAATTGGTACTTCTTTTTTAAGAAGCAAAGTGAATAAACATCCTGCAAGTCCGGAGGAATCTTTGGTATAATACATGCCAGAGGCAATAGGTTCCTACATCTTTTCTCACCCTCTGGCAATACAACATGTCTTTCATTTGCAGTCTCACAGGCGATCACATAGAAACTTTGTCACCTGCAGCAGTTTTGAAGGCATCAAATAAAGGAAGAAGTTCTGTCTAGATTTCTCAAGTATGGAACAATTATTCAGAAGAGATTATGGAAATTCAAAGTCCGATGGTCAGACACCTTTCTTTGAGAAAGCATTACCACTGATAAAAACATGACTTTCCATTCTCAAATCTTTACCAATTTTCTCATGCCAGCACCCAAACAATGTAAACATAAAACAAGCATTTTACCTGCCATTGAAATGCCAGAAGCTCTGGAGTTTGGAGCAGATTTTGTAAGCAGAATGAGTGCAGACCAGTATATAAACACACTCTTCTGATAATCTTCCATTCTTTTTAGTGCCATATATTTAGCCTTTCTTGTGTGAAATTGTTACTTGTGACCATTTTTCATCCCGCAGAAAAAAGCACCCACATGTTATTTAAAACTGGAGGAATGGGAGTGCTTAGGCATCTTCAACCTGCTGAAATCAATGCTAGTTCAGTTCCTGTGCACTCTTGTGAGTCTGACATTCATCTCATTTCTCCTTTTATCCAAAGCTGACTACGAAATTTGGTTGAAAGGGATAAAGAATTGAAAGACACTTCTGATCTGGATGACAGTGGAAGAACTTGATCTCTACAGAAAATCAGAAGTCTTGGACATTCCAGGGGAGTTTGACAACCAGGGCAGACCTGCTAGGTACTAGCACTTGTCAGCTTGTCTGCCATAGAAGAGCATGCCTGATATGGAAATTTTATGAAAAGTTGTGCCAGATGTGGATATTCTTATGCTAAGCAACCTACTCACTCTATTCCTTTCTTGGTGTCAGCTCCAGGAGAGCCACATGTTCATAAATGAGAACAAACTAATAGAGAAAAAATTCTATCGGCAAGAAGTATCCATTTTTCTGCATATTCTTCAAGAGGAAGACAAGAAATGGGAGTCACATTTTCAAGGCCACCTTGTTGGTGGTGAAATATATGCCAGACACTTGACTTCCTATCTTCAAGAATTATTAGGCTGGGATAATATTCTGTATTGCAGAAAAAGCCCTAAATTGTGCACTAAACATCTGACTCTTGGGTATTCGCTGGGTTGCGTTAACGGTATTGAGGGCAGCAACAAGGTTCTATCAAGCAACAAGAAAGTGCAATAACAGAGGTGAGTACAGTAGCAATGTCAGCATGTACAATCAGGGCTTCAGTGCTGACCCTTCACGCTGCAGGGAGAAAACTTAGACTAGTCTAAGACTTAAGCTTTATGTTCTTCACCTTCTCTATGTCACCGTATGACATGCAGCCAGTGCATCTCAACACAGTCCTACTATCTCACAGAAATAACATGCAGAATAAGAAAAGCTGTGTGACAAGAGAGAGAGCTGCTAAGAAAGGAAAAAACCAGACTTTGTGGAAGGCTTAACAGCAGAACTTGAGACAGGATGAGCTCACAAATAACCTGGAGCTTTAGAATCTGTCAGGGCTAGTGCCTGACCTGCAGCAGCATGATACCTGCAACATCAGTTCTACCAAGAACCTTGCTTGAACCATGGAAAGGCACAGCTTGCCACCTCTTCTTTCCTTTGATAAATTAAATGTTAAGAAAACAAGATCATTTATATATTGGAATGACCTAAGAGCAGTAAGAACACAGGTAAAGAATAAAATCACTCACAGATTTTCTACTGCCAAAGTTGTGGTCATAAGTTAGTGCAACTCATCAAAAGTTACACTAAAGCAGTGGAAAGGAAAGATGATGGCAAGTCTACCACCTTCTCTGTATTTCCATAGGAAATGTAGTTTTACATTCATTGTTCTTAGCACAGTTCCAGGTAGAAGGAAAAGGAAACACTGAATAGGTTTAGAATACCTAAGATGACAAAAGAGATCCTTGATTCACTGAAGTAAGGGAGGAAAATCTTTTATCTCTGTAGAAAAAGAGAGCCTATTCAGAGGGGTTGTTTCTAAATTAGGCTCTGATAGTTAATCAAATTATAAATCTATTTTAAGATTTAGTGAATCCTCTTGCATGGGGTCATCCACAGTTTGATGAAGCCACCCAAGATCTAGGAAGGAGAACCAACCTCTCATGTCTCAGTCCTTGTAGTTTCCAGCTGTGGCTGTGGCTGGAAGGGTGATGCACTGAACTGCTAGTCAATTTTTCTTTTCTCCATGTCAGAAATGTAATGTTTTCAGGGTTTGTGGATTTTTTGGTTTGTGTTTTTTGGGCTTTTTGGGGGTTTTGTGTGTGTGTGTGTGTGTGTGTGATGAGTTTTGTCCGTTGTTTGGGTTTGGAACTTGTTTGTTTGTTGGTTTGGTCGTTTGTCATTTTAATTTTTTTTAAAATAAATTTTTAAAGAAAACCTGAAAATGTTGTGGAAACCAAAATTACTGACATGGTCTTTTCAATTGTTTTGCTCCTACGTAAACATTCCCATGAGTATCTTATGCAGAAATATCCATTTCAGCTCATTTCCCATTTTTTGTTAGAAAAATAAGTGAACAGTAAAGTTTTTGAAGAAGTTATAATGAATTGCTTAGGACTTCAAGGTGTTTGTTGTACAAGCTGAAAGTTGCAAATGGCTGTCAAGTTCTTATTTTCCTGATTTCACAGACAGTTCTCTTTGTGCATCTCCAGTTGTGATGGCAATTAGTGTTTTCCCTTCCAGACGTTTTTACACAGAAGCTCTGTATTACTTCTAGATCCCCCCTGCACAGCCAGGGTATCTGGTGAAGTCATCTAACTCTTGTGATGCACTGATTAAAAAGCATAGGGTAGTTAGCCAAAGGGGGCCTTTGATCTCCTGCTCTGTCAACTGCCTACCAAAGAGCTTCACTTTGCCAGTAGGTTGTCAACTGACTTACCAAGAATTATTTCAGTGTGAGCATCAAAAAGAAAGGAATGCCCAAAGTTAACCACTATTTCTATGAGAGATACTTTTACAGTAGGGTTTCTGTCCCTTAGGGTTGGAAAAATATTTAAAACACTTTTTAGCTAGGAAAAATGCACTTCCATAATACAATAAGGGCTGGAAAAATAATTAAAATCTACTGTAAGAAGCGGGGTGGACAAGATTTTTAAAAAAATTCAGCTAGATGTTCAACATTGAAATATCGACACAACATAGATATTTTCAGTCCATCAAAACACAGAGATTTTGAAGGCTTTACAAAAGACATGTCTGGAAACATAGACAGAGATGTCAAATTGCTGAGCTGTAGTGGAGGCTGAGAATAGAGAGATCAGAAAGCAAGGTGGCTCGAAAATACAGTGCTGAGCAGACACTGCGTTTCCTGACCTCATGTTCTCACAACAGTTCTGCAGTGCCTGTCAGTACTTCAAAGTGTAATTATTGCTGGGAAGACACTTTATTTTTTCCAGGAATCTGAATCACACATTATTCAGTCAGCAATATTTCAAAGACTAGCTTGAGAAAAATCACAGCTGAGATAATATCAGCTGAGAAGTAGGGATCCTCCTACAG
This sequence comes from Ifrita kowaldi, assembly GCA_013398055.1. Classification (NCBI taxonomy): domain Eukaryota; kingdom Metazoa; phylum Chordata; class Aves; order Passeriformes; family Cinclosomatidae; genus Ifrita; species Ifrita kowaldi. The sequence goes on from VZRS01002818.1 coordinate 6,438, forward strand.
CATTGATGAAGTTAGTATGGCTTTTGGAAAAAGAGAGAAAATGGATGTTTTCTGCAAGCCATCTGAGCTTTTAGCATTATAATTACTAGGAAATATTTTCTGTAAACAGCAATGTATTCAGATTAATAAAGTTCCAATCAACAAAATGACTATGTTTTGATTTTGGTGGAAAGAAGTAAATACTCTAATGGATTAATCATTGGTGATGAGACCCTCCCTCCAAAGCACTGCCCCAATTTTATCCAGCCTGTAAAAAAAAATGTTTTCTCTGGGCTCCTAAAATGTCTGTGTGACACGAATGTCTTCACTGCAGCTTATTCCCTAAATATCGGGCAACCGTAGCACACCCTACAACAAATGGCACCATTTTTTTAAATGGGACAAATGTCCTTTACATCCCAACAGTTTTTTCAGGCACACAAACACCTTAGTAGTGGTTTCATCTTTTCTGCATACCTAACATCAGCTTTTTTTCCCATGGGATTTATACCTCAGAACAATGGCAAAGGAAAGTACAGGTATAAAAAGCACCAAAATACTGCATTGTTATCAGTTTCGTAGCAAGACGTTTTCCTTCTACCTATCCACTTTTCCTCATTGTTTGTCATTCCTCAAGCTAAACACCTTGGTTGGTGGCCTTGGAAAGCATTTGCCTCCAACCAAAACACATAACCAGAAACATGGAACAGTACTGGGGTTCAAACCTTAAGGATGTTGATGCAGTCATCATGCGAAGTAAGATTGCCCAGGAGAGGCCTGAATTTCTTAAGATGTGATTGGGATGAGGAATGAGAGGTGGTCCTGCCATGATAGAAGGTCATCTTGAAATCTGTCATTAAATTACTTTTATTAGGAGTCAGCAAATATATTAGCGTCAAATACATTAGCATCATTTCATCATTCAGAGATCTGTAACAGAAGAAATTCCTTCTTTATGCAGAACAACACACTATCCGACAAAAAAATCTTTATCCAGGCCCTGACGGTTTCTATCTGTAATGTTCTCACAGAAAAAGAGTAACTATTCAGTAAACATGGTGAATAAAAATTGTTCAGTGATGCTTCTTGTGCTTTGCAAGTTCCTGCTTTAATACCATCAAACTACACATCTCCCTAAAGTGTTATCTTTCTTTGCCTCTCTTAGTAAAGGTTGTGTATAGATTTCACTTTCTGGTTTCTTACTGATATTTTTATACTTCTGTGGAATAAGGCTACTAGGAGGCAATGGAATGTCCCATTTAATCTGTAAGACATGACACATATTGTGATTGTACCAGGAGAAGGATACAAGGCAAATGGCACAGTCCAGGTTTTTTTCTTTCACTCACTACATTCTCAAATTTGTGACCCTAAAGAAAACACTCTAGGTTCACAGTTAAACAGGATTTAAATAACTTATGGTACCCTGTGTTCAGGGGTTCCTGCTGATTTGGCTGTCTCTCTTGATATAGATCATGTCTGGATTTTCAGATGGACTGTAGGTATAGTCCTTAGAGTCTCCAGTTCTCAGTGTTTGAAAGGTAATGTCCCAAATATTGAGTGAGAAACCTGAAAAGGCTAAGTAAACACACAGTCTACCTGAGAAGTGCTGAGGACTACCAGCCCAGCATCACTTACAGATGCTCAGTACCTCAGACACCTGCCACCCCTCTCTCCTCACCTCCCTTCTCTCGATCAGAGTGGTGGACCCTCCCTGCCTACACTTTAGTTTCTCGGAAAAAACCAACACAAAACAGCAACAACAGCAACAACAGCATCTAAGCAATTGCATATAGGCTGGGAAAATTCGGTGAAGAAATTTCAGGTTTACTTTATTGTTCTCTTTAAATCAAATATTTAAAGAAAAATCCGTTTTGGAGTACACTATTATCACAAAGGTCTCTGCAGAAGGAATTTAACTTAATCGCAGAACCAAAGCCCAGCAATACAACCGTCCCAAGGGCTCCATAATAAACCTTCTGCCACTAGAAGGCAGCAAAGCTCCAATATTAACACACATTTTATTTCCCAGACCAAAAAAAACAGGCAGAAAATTCTGTCAGTAAAATTAAATATTCTTTTCCCTGCGTGCATACTTAGTGGTTGCTGATTTCTCTCATATTTTTTTCTCTCATTTCAGATGCATGAGCGAAAAGTATTCATTTGTAGTGATTTATTTAAACTTCTGCAACAGTGCCTGTCAGTGGCAAAGAGACACGAGAAGCTGAAAGAAACCTAAAATGGCAATTTCACAGACTAGCTAATGCAAGTATAAAATGTGAATCAGAAAGTAGGTGGTCACTGAGTTCCCCTCAGGTAATATCTACGTCTACACCCATAAATACCCAAAGAGTTTATCTCGCCACTTTGTGTGCATCTTCTCACTCTAGGCTCCAAAATGAATCCTGTCTTATGGTGTGGGTAGTATACTACTAAACTTTCCAAATCCACTTTTCACAGAGTGCATGGCATATCTAAGCTCTTTGTTAGTCAGATTAACCCTACTGCCTTTGGATATCAATAAAAGCCACATTTATTATGATATTCCCAGCTCTTTTCAAGCTCCTGCACAGGACAGAAAAGCCTTCAGCAAAACCCAGAGCAGGCCACCTGCTTAAACTGTGTATTGCAATAAAAAACCTAGGAACACAGTGCAAGAGTGGTTATAAAAGCCATGGAGCACTGTCCTGCATAAGTAAATCCTGGAAAGCCTTCTGCATAGGCTATTGGTAAATGATAAGGAGTAAATGATGGAGGAATGAGGCATTCACAAATCAGCAATCCTAGGGCACCTAAGACCAAGAAGTTGCAGCCTCAGAGGCCCCCAAGAAACACTGTTTTTATTTTGTGAAATATTCCTAACAGAAATGTCTAAACATTAACAAATGTTCATTTTAGGAGATACAACACTCCTGATCTGTGGCTGGCAGTGCAGCTTATGTGTCCTTTCATTGAATATAAAGTTCCACAGAGCTTGCCACTTGTAGGAGTTTGTGGGGCAGTTCATGAGGGCATGCAGAAAGTGAGGTCCCTTACTTACCCCCGTGCCCAGGAGCCCCCCACCACAGCCATCAGCCCCTGCTCCAGCCTCAGGACCAGGGTCGTTCAGGGTCATCCCGCTGCCCAAGAGGGGAAATACAGGCAGGAATGCAGGGCTTTGGCCAGGCACAGCACTATGCTTCAGACTGGGGTGAGAAATAAGGGAGTAACTTAAAATCAACAAAATATGCTTGATCAGCAATCAGTAAAGAATAGAACTGAGAAAATTATTTAGAATGCTCAGTTTGTTCTAAATTTTTTACCATCTCTCTGTGAAAAAGTCATACTTTTCGTGACTAAATCATTATGAAAACTTAAAAATTCACATGAAGTTCAATTTTGCACAACCATTTAACATACACATTGCAAATGAACCTAGAGATGAGCAAACAAAGATGAAAAAGATCCTGTCTCATGCCTTTTCCTTTCACCCTGAACACAAAGTATGCCTGAATCACCAGCCAGTAATGTGGACATATCTGTACTCATTAATCCTAAAGGGAAATGTTAAAAAGCAGTGCAAAACTCCCTGTCTCTGAAGATTTTGAACAGGATTTAGATAAAATATTTTCTGTAAAAACAGATTTTATTTCTACCAGACTTATTATTCCTCTCAATTTGGCCTACAAATCATGGTCTGCAGTAATACTAATATAATGCAGAAGTAGTGGGGATCTCAAGGTGGTGTGAGAGGAGTGCCAGTGAGGGACACTACTGTCATAGGCTGACAACATCCAAAAGCTGAAAAGAGAAATGGGGAGCAGACAAACGCACTGAAGCACCAAAACCCTTTACTGCAGCTGTGTTAGCCAGGCAGGGCTGCCAGAAGGGATTCAAGAGGTAAAAACACAGACAGGGCCAGTGCACCCACACTGCATCCCCCAGCACAGAGCTCAGCTGCAGTGCCACCCTGCAGGGGCTGGAAAGCAGCTGCTAAAGCTTAATGGCATAAGGAACAGGCCATACCTTTTGCTGCTGCTTGCACATTAAACATTGATCCTGGCTTTTACAGCCCGCAGATTGCCTTCAGGCATTGCCATCACCAGTTTTTGCTCTCTGCTCTGTAAACAGCTTAGAGGAGGTTTTGAAAAGGAAACTGGAGTCCTGGATTATACTCTGTCTATCTCTGCTAAAAGGGCCCAATTGCCCACACTATCTAAAAGCTATTCCTTAAATCACTTTACTCAGTAAGCTGAGTAACAAATCTCAAAAGACTCTACTCACTGGTATGTGTGGAGAGGAGGGGGAAATTTATTTCAAAATATTATTTTTACTGATAGCAGCCCTTAAGTGTGTAGATCTACATAATCTGTCAAACTGTCAGGAACCTGCAATACAAATCATAGTACACTGTACACTGTCCTTGGAAATATATTCTTCTGAATTTCCATGTACATTTGTTTATCTTTCTCTAATGTGGTATTCTTTCTCAGTTACATATTGTAGCTGAATGACATGAGACAAGAGAAGGTTTAGGAGAAGATGGCATCTCAGATGGAAGAGCCAAGCCAACTAAAAGCATTTTTCTGAGATATCTCCATGATGCTGATCAATGTGGGCTTAGCTGGACAGAAAATGTACCTCTTCTGAAGGAATTTCAATACTCACTTAAAATTACCTGAGCAATGACAAGTGTTTAACAAGTGGATAATAATTGGAATAACAGAAAATTATGCTACCAAAATTTACAGTTCATCAAGAGAAATATGTGCATGAGTCAAATGCTCACAGCTCCTTATCAAAAAAATTGACAACACTTGTTTGCAGAACGATAAAACTATGCAGAAAACAAAAGGTTAACTTTCTTTTCATATTAGAAAAACTTTTGCTGCATATTATAGTAGTAAGAATCAAGGTAAAATTACTTTCCATTTGGAAGTTATGTCACATTCGTCATGGTGAAGGTCCTATGATGGCTCTTCTTTACTGATCCTTTAGCACAGTTGATTTCCTAATGAAACAAATTTCTGCAAATTCAGTCAATTCTGTGAAGTCTGTAACTGAGGCATATTCAAAGCCTGTGTGTTTTGCAAAATAAAAGTCCAAAACAGAGGAAATAGGGAAGATTTTTCTGTAGGCAAGGAAAGTGCAGCTGGCAGACATGGGGGAGGGGCCCTGAATTATTCCTGTTTGTTTTGAGGATGGTTTCCTTGGCTACTTAAAACAACGCAACAACTTTTCTGGGCATCTGCAAGCAGCAAAGTGCCTCTCCTGTTAAGAATCAATGTCTTCCACCAGCTGAAAAAGACCCACAATGTTCTTTTGACACTGACCAGTGGAAACTCTGCTGCTTTTTAGAAAGACCTAACTTTTCTTAAAATTAAACCAGAACATACAGTGAGGTAACTCACAGTGGCCCCCCAAGGCATCCAAGGTGGCTGGTGTTCACATGAATTCCTCAAAAGCATCTAACATTATTTGCGAATAGGTACTTCTACAAAACATGTGATGCACTTCCTTTAAGTGCTCTGTATTCCGTGCTCCCCCAGCATAGTTCCCAGCAGTAGCTTGATGATCAAAATGAAGCTTGCAAAAGTTCACTGTTCAACTCCCTGGCTGCTGCCGTTTCCAGACCATCCTGCACCTTATTTTTGTTCAACACAGGAGGTAAAAAGGCACAACTGTTCCACAGACGTGGGAGAGGGAGGACCGGAGTGCAGGGCTGCATCCACACTCGTGTGCCTTCCACGCTCAGACTGGAAAGCTGGCTGCAGCACAACAGCTTTTATCTTTTTGCCAGGGTTTCAGCGCAGCTCAGAACAAATAAACTTCTTTTGCCCCACGTGGCAGGAAGGTGGAAACGGTGTTGCCAGCCATTCCAGTGGTGCTGCCAATGGTCCTGACTCCCTTCACCTGTCACACGGACTTTGAAGGCCCCAGTTATTTGACAACTTCTGAGCAATATTATCAAGTTCATTATCCCAGCACTCTACACCACCTCTAAATCAGACATATACTTGTTTACCTGCCTAGAAGTAAAGTCTATTTGTGCAAAATGAGGGCATGGGGATTGTTTTATCAATTTTGCTTCGAAACATACTTTATGTACTCTATCTATGTCCACACAGAAGAAAAGGAGAACAACTTGCAGCCCAGACTTGGGGTTTTCAACTTACTTAGCTACCACCACTGAGAAGTAAACTTGTCTGAGTCTATGAAGGTGTCGGGTTTATCTCATCATGACCTTGTATGAAAAACAGTTGAGTATAATGATTAAGCCTTTTACAAACTGTGTAAAGAACAATAGTAGCTTTCTGACATAAGATGATACCTAAATATTCCAGATACATGCACTTACGTAGCAAAAATATCTCTGTGGAAAGGAATTTCAAGCATAAACTTGACAACTAACTTGCAGCCTGAAGCATGAACTCATTTTGCCTATTCATATTCACTGGTTCTAGAGTTTGATGAATGAGAGGAGAGAGAGAAACACCTACTGGAAGAAAATAGAAGTAAAGCTAAAGAGAAAGTGTGCTCCACTCAAGCACATGCATATTTCACTTTTTCACAATATACCTGGTGGTTCAGCATTGGAACAAGTAGCTCATAAGCCAGGCCTGAACTAGCAAAGATAGTGGAGCCTGCTTTTCTCAGACGCCTCCTCTCTGCATTCCCTCCAAGACAGCCTGATGTGCAAGCCTCTCTGGGTATTATTGTTGCGAGTCAGTCAGGCAGTCACTGCGTGTCATTCAGTGCACCAGCTGTCGCTGCACAATAGCATTCGTTCCACTGAACAATAAATTAAATCTCCCCCGAGTGCTAGCCATACCCTGCTCTGAGCCTTGCTATCACTTAACACGTGTTACTCCACAGAGTACATGCAGGAATCCAGGGCTGATGATGCAGACATGGGGATTTTCACTTGAAATTCCTCATGAAATGAAAATTTCAATTTTTTTTCCCCCTTTCAGTAACAAATCTGTAAGAGTTTTTAGGAAAAAATGGGTTTGCAGGCAGATGGTGGGCAGAGAGATGCAGAGTAAAGGCAGTTCTGTCGATAGTTCTTGCTGACACTGCTCTGCAAAAGTTAGTCACTGGAAGCTCCGCACTCTTTGTGCTTCCTGGGGCCCCATTAAGAAAACAGACATATTTTGTGAGATAGGAAATAGAGGCATATATTTGCCTTGTCCTTTGTTTTGCAAGGAAAGCTACTTTCTAGCATCGTGGGCTGTGACATTTCTCACTTAAAAAAAAACCCGCTGCATTTCAGAATCGTAAATGTTTGAGATTAAGTAAGAAAGCAGACCCCTGGAACAGCCAAACACCACTTCTAGTTTATTCTAGATGCTCACTGTCCTCGTCACCAACTCCTTCCTTCATGCCAGACTGTTCCCAGCTGCTTCTCCTTGGCTTGTATGGGGCACTCACAGCTCCACTCCATTTTCTTAAATGCAGGCACTCCAAAAGCAGGCCCTCAGTTCTTCAGCCTTAGGCACTACTTTTGGCCTCCTGAACTGTGACCAGCTGGGCCAGAATTAGTACCCTCATGTCTATCTGCATCACAATCTCTTTTCTTCTTATTACGGTGGCATGAAGGTCCTCATGACTAGAAATTTGTTATGATCTGTATCATCCAAAATTAGGAAACAGAAGGCAACTACCAGGTATTAATGGTCATTTCAAGAGATCAAAAAAAACGTTGGGAACTTTAAATACGAAAAAAATAAAGGAGGTACTATTTCCAACCTTTTGGGGTTTTGGTTTGGTTTGGTTTGTTGTTGTTTATTTATCTCAAAAAATTGGGTTTGAAACAACTGTGTTTGAAGCTGCAAACATTGCTGTGGGATAAAAGTGCTCTGCAAGCCAGGAACCTGCAGGAGCAACTGCACAGCTGTGACTAGCTTTGGAAGAGCTGTGTTGGGTTCAGTGTCCTGCAAACTGTTTGCTTTTGGAGGCATCACTCTACTTTCTGTGTCTATTAGCCTTGAATTCATGCTCCCCAAGAGCAACAAAACTGTTCTTTGTTCAGCACCTTACACTGCTTACTGGCTACTGTCCCAAAGAACAATCAGAATGTTGAAATAATTAAGGTTTTTGCTAAGCACTTGCTAAATTACCACAGACCACTGTGCAAGTGATCACTGGGTGAAATATGAGCCTTCCATGCATGCTTGAGTATCTGATTCAAGACAAAACATGTTCAAGTGGGGCAGGATGTGGCCTTGCCAAAGCCCAGCTCCACGAGTCTGTGAAAAACAAAAACAAAATGAAAAATAAACTAATCTGGGAACATTCATCTCTCCATTTCCTTTCATCCAAAATAAATAATACCTCAGTTTAAGTTTTGGAGATTGGTTATTACAAGTTGTAAAAAGCATTTGGAAGATCAAGGATGATAAACAACTAATGCTGTTAGACAGACCTGTCTAAGACAGACCTGTTATCTAAGCTTTTTTTTTTAGCTCTGTTGGTTATTTAATAAAATATTTAACAGGAAGTAATCAGTAACAAGAGATAAAATCATACAATAAATGAAACTCTTATTTCGAGCTGGATTGAATTGTAAGAGGGGGAAAGTGAACAATTTTTCAAAGACCTCATATTCTGTATTTAAATTAACTTGTTATATGTAGATCAGATCAATTCATTTTGCTGCAATGAAAAGCTATCTTCTAGGTGGAACTGCTTCTAGGCTTTGGATTTGTAAATCAGTTAAATCTTTTCAACTTGCATTATCCAATCCTTTTGAATAATTTCATTCCAACCTCCTGCACATCCTGTTCAATTGACTATCACCAGAAGAATAAACCACTATGTCCTGGTGAGTTCAGGGGGGGTAGATTTTAGTCTTTTTTCCCCTTCCTTTCTAAAATATGCCCTATCAACAGACTACTAGACACATTGGTATATTTTATATGCATTCCTGCAGGTAAATCTGGAGGCTGGTTTGAAATTTTTATTACTAATCTTCACCTAAGTTAACTTCTATGATTGCTTTTCATGAGTCCTTTAATGGGTACGGCAACACTGCCAGCCCACAGCTACAGAGATTACTGGAGAAGGAGCACTTTGCCCTAGGCAAAAACAACCATTCTGGTGGTGCAGAGACACCCAGACGAAAGTCCCGGGTCTCGTGGCACAACACAGGCAGAGATGCTGGAGCTGGAGAAGGCAACTGTTGCTGGTGGAGAGAGGAAAGGTGGTGCTACCAACACCATTGAAGGTGTCATGGGCCAAAGGCAATTCCAGCAGCCAGGGCGATCCATCTCTAGACAGCCGTTTCATTCTCCACAGCTGTGTGCTCTGTGTCAGCCTGGGTTGCACGCTGCTTGGTTACTCTCTTAGCACTAAACACCTGGAGGAATTTTTGCAGGAGAGCAAGGACAATAAATAGGATGAAATAGAGAATGTTGGAAACCCACCTTGACCTGTGTCTTGGCATCACTGACACAATCAGCTGCCACACCAGATTTACCAGCCGGCCCAAACCCTCCAAGTGTGTTGCTACTGTACACACAGACCTTCCTCTGTCCTGGAAAGATAAATCCTGCTGCTGCAGCAATGGAGGTTTCTGGGGCACAGAGATATGGGGGGCAGACAGAGGCCGACCTGGGAACCTACCATCCTTCCAGGTCTCATTTTCTATTCCTGCCGTCTGGCAGGCCCCTCTTTGCAGCTCCAAGCTCAGCCCTGTTCCCAAGGCTCAGGGCCTCTTTGCATCCATGGGAATCCCATGAGAATCCCATGCCGTGCACAGGTGTAACTGGACAAGCAGGTAATCCTTCCAGTTTGTCACTGAGACTGTGGGCAGGACTGCACACATGGCGACTTCCCTGATGAGCAATCTCTGCTTCTTGAGACAGGTTTGTAAATGGCCTTAGAGGAGGACTTAAAAATACTGTTCAAAAGAAATTATGAAAGTAGCACAAATATCAACAGTTTAATCTATGCATGACAGTGATCAAAGTGATTTTTTTTGCTATCCAGATTAGGACAGTAGATTGTCCAAAAGTCTCTTTTCAGAATACCCCTTAGAAGAGGCAGTGAGAGGAACATATATACCAGAGGCAGGGTGCTAAAACTGCATCAGGGTAATGCTAAGATTGTTGTGTTGGGGGATCCATCCATTGCAAGGAAAAGCAGTGGAAAGTGTCAGAACTTACAGTTATAGAAGTTGTTTGGTGTAAACAGAACTACAGATAATTAGCCAGAACTTCAGAAGATTGCTTCAAAGCTAAATATAGGGACAGCATAATGGCAGATGACATTTAGCACTGATGAATGGTGTGTATTGGAGGAAATGTTTTGCTCAGGGTACTGAGCAAAAGCTAACAGTAATGATTCAGGAAAAAATATCTTCCCTTTGAGTGGACAGTGCAACACAGAAATTGTTACATAGACGGAAAAAAAAAAATGGATTACAGATCCTTTACATTTAATTAGTGCACAAAAATTTGCCTGAACTAATTTTGTTCAGTCCACTCAATACGCAAAAAGAACAAAAGTTTCAAAGTTACAAAAAAAGGCTGAGGTGTTCAGAATGATTCATCTGGGAAAGAGAGTAACTGGAGGTGATATCAAGGACGTATAGTTGACAAATAATCACATATCTTTTTAATTTCTGCATTCCTAGGTAGACGTGGAACTTAAGTTGTTTACTTGTTTTGCAAAAAAAATGAAGGGTTTTGGGTTTGGGGTTTTTTTTGCCTCTTTTTTTTCTGATGTTGTAGTCCTTCATTGGGATGGAGTTAAGCCTTCTGGAAAGCAAAGTAACCAAGCTGGAAACATCCAATTGTTTCATGGGTGGGTGTAGGGATGGAGAAGATCAATGTATGGAGGGCCGCTCTGTCTATCTGAAACCATAGGCTCTGGGCAAGTACTTTTTTCCTCCATTCCAACAACACTGTGGAATGGAGAACTCACACTGTCTTTGGTTTTGGCTGGAAATTTCTCTTGATATACTTGTTTTGCTAAAATTTCTGTGTCCCTTTCCAAAAGTAGTAAAGGGTTTTTGACAGAATGATGTTGAGCATCATGATTTTTGCTTCAAAGAAATCCTGACCATACCTAATAAAAAGAGAAAAAACAGCTCATGGAACCCAGGAAGGAATATGCTTAGAGAAATATACTTCATTTGCACAGTAAATTACTAGCCAAGGAAATTCTTTTAATACTTTCAAGACCAAGATGTGAGTGGAAAGATGGTGGCCCTACTGACATGACTCATACAGGTTCCAGGATATCAGAAATTAATGTAATATCTCTGCTTTCACATAGTCAAGAGTGCAGTCCTAGCACAGCTTTATTCAGCAGTTTGGCGTCAGAAGTTTGTAGCATCTGCCCATGTCAAAAAGCAGATTTTACACTTATTTAGAATTAGCTTATCCCCCTGCTCAGTTCTTCTTGCCTACTACTTCAGTGAGGTTGCACTGAGTTGCAGCAGAGCACCACAGGCAAAGCTACAAAATTAATACACTAGAAAATTGATTAACCCGGTGCTCAGTGAGGAGATTTGTTCTTGGTAACATGTTTCTTAACAACCATTTATCTCTTGCTTTCACTGAGTGAACAGTTTGTAAGCATCAGCAGCTATTGCAGGCAGTTACTTCACTGATCTGTCATTCTTTCACAGCTGTACCATATGGACAATAATAACTTAAATGGAGCCTAGCAGATGTTAAGGACACAGTGCATAGCTGGGAATGCACAGATAGGACCAGTGTGTTTGCATTGAGGTGTTTAATGTTAAAAATTTTACCTAGCAATTAAAAATATTTGTATTTTTCAACATACATATAGTGAAAATCTGCATTTATGTTTAGTTAGAGTGATGAAGAAATTAAGAAAGCAAATGGCACTACAGAGCAACACTGCTATAAAGTTAATCGATTTTCTGAGCCTGCATGCCTTTCTACAAAGCAGGGAGAAAAACAATGAAAGATAATTTTTTTTAAGCAGTCATATTAGCAAGAGGTTTTTTGTGCAGTTACTCAAATAAGGGCAAGAGATCCTGTTTAAGCTCCAGGTATGCAAAAGGTAACATCAGGTAACATCTTTGTTTCCCCGAGGTTTGCAGAATGCATTCCATCATTTTTTTTATGGTACAGAAGAGACAGTGCTACACTCCTCAATGCATATACACTGAGAAAAACAAGAAACTGAGAATATTTTTTAGTCACTTTGTTTTTTTCAGTACTAGCGCCCATGAGGAGAGATGTCTAAGCCCCTCCTTCAATCAGGAGCAATATCTCCAAATAGCATTCTCTTCCCCTCCTCCCAAGGTCCTAGAAACAAGAGAAGTGCCGCAAGAAAGACTGGGTCCACACATCACCTCTTCCACAGCATAAACACCCCTGCCCGTCCCTTGTCCCCTTGCTTACATTGTGAATTGGTTGGCTGGGTGGTTCACAAAAGGAAGTGAAAAATTTCAAAGGAGACAGGAAGCACCATGCTGCAGTGAAGCAGCCTTGTGAGAAGGGAACATGCTCTTATGGACAGACCTTGAGAACACGAACGATTTCACATGTAAGCACTTACACACACATACACAGCTGTGCGCACGTGCACACACACACAAGCGCCTTTCACAGCACTCGGAGATTAGAGTTTGACCAACTTGAATGCTGGGCTGGACTAGTACCTCTGGTTTTGTGACTAAAGCAAATTTAAGAACATTCTCTTAAAAATTTCTCAGAATTTTGAGAATAATCCTGCCCCTGTGAACTTCTCTTTCTGGACTGAAGTATTCTGTCTGCACAATTACTTCACAGTGTCAGGGTTATGAGGGTTATTTGACAAAGTAAAAAGGAGTTAGGGTAATTGTCTTATTTTCCACCTGCAAGCTCATTTTTACAATAGTTTCTCTTCATATGAGAACAATGAAAAAATATCTTTTTTCTACTAAAGTTGGGGTTGATAATACTATATTTATAATATGATCATCACATCAATATATTAATATTACTCTAGAAATATGAATTAAATATAAGTATAATTAATTTACAACACAGAATTAGAAAACGCATATGTTAGTCAAAATGGAAAAAATGCTATCTTGAACCGCAGAAAATTTCGCAATAAAATAAAATGCTGTTCATCTTGTAAGCCATCAGGTTGAATTATGTGAAGCAACTCAGAAGAACTGAAGAACTCAAGGAAGGAAGGAAGGGAGGAAGGAAGGAGGAAGGTTCATTAATGGACTGTAAACAATCAAAACAAGGAAGTGGATCATTCAGAAAGCACAGTAGAGACGGACTGCGTGGAAAGCAATGACTTTCTGTATTTTAAGCGAAGGAAATACTGAAACAGGTTACATATGTATTCTTACTGAATTTTTGTATTGATTCCAAACCGTAAAACTCAAAAATACCCTGCTCCTGTGTCACATAGGGAAAATTCAGAACTTTTAGGAAGAATGTCTTGCATTTGTGGACACAAACAGTTGACTTCCCAGACAGAATGCAAGTCAAACAGGCTCATGGCATCGGTCTTTTGCAGCACCTCTGTGTCCTAAAGGTTGGTCATTTCCCTCCCCTAAAGTATAGTCAAAATATCAATTCTCCCCAGTAAAGCTATCCCTCCTTGGAAAGAAACCTGATCATTCTAGGACCGTGAAGTCATGCTGTGCTTGTGAGGTAAGCATTATAGTATTTTCATATTCATATGTGTGCTTCCCATCATAGGTTCAGCTTGGAGCTAAAATCAACAAATGCATATATACCAAAACACAGCTTTATCATTCCATCTCCATGGAGGCCAAAATAAACAGAAGGATATACTGCTGAAATCCCCAAGCACTGTTGATACACAAACACTGTAGTTACACACGAATATACAAATACAAGTATTCAATGTGTTGTCTAAATATAGCAGAAATTGTGCCCAGAAGCTTCCCACAATTAAGCTCGCCAATATGTCTCATAGCTGATTTGTTGCCCTCACCCCACCATGTGAAAACAGATGTAAGTGAGCAACACTGAAGAGACTTCTCTCCCTGTTTTTATGATTCATCCACAGATTACAGTAGATACATTTATACCAGACCTACCCATTCTCGTCGTATCTTTGCCCTTTTCCACTGATTAAAAAGGCAGGGATGCTCAGGCCTATAGCTGAAGTCAGTAAGAGCACAGTGTGGTTAATTTTTTATCCCAGGGGAGGACAAGAAGAGGAGTGGAATGAGGGATGCCTCCCTACGTCTGTCTCAGCATTGCCCCAGTGCAGCACGCCCACCAGGCTCTGGGACAGAACATCAAAGGGATGCTGCTTACTTGTTCTTGTTCTCCTCTTCCTTTTCCACCTTGGACTTACAACCTGTAATTTTGTGAGCAAACTAGGTGTTCCCAGATCTCCCCTCCATGTACTTTCAAGATAATTATCTGTTCCAGTCTTTCTTCTTCCCAGAGGACCCACACTACCTAATGAGGTAAGAAGGAGGCAGAATAATGTACTGATGACATTTGCTGAGAACTTTAAGCAGAGAAGAGTTAAGGAACAGAAATGAGAGTGAGAAAGCACTTACAGAGGCCCAGTGTAAGTCATCATGACTCATCAGAACATAACTAAAAGAGCAGTGGCAAATCAAAAGGAGTATTTTCAGGACAGACACTGCTTCTCATTTGCAGCAAACAAACAGACAATAAGGCAGGAGGCTATCATTGATTTTAATTAGTGGTTCAATTATGACGAGCACATCAGGACTATACTAATTGAAACAGAAAGGCTGTTATCTGCTTGGGTAGATCTGTATTTCTCTATGCATCAGTGTTCATTTCATCAGAAGAAACTTAGCTTGCTGGAGACTGACCTATCTGAGAAAAAAAAAAACCCAGAACACAAAAAAACCCCACGAAATCCAGCTGTAATTAATGCTGCTGACGTTATTGCATGCTTTAGAGAATGCCCTACAACTCATCAGAACTATGGAATGGTTAAGTGAGAGCAGGGGAGGAGCCATTGCTATATGTTATTTCAGAGGAAGCTGCTGCCTGTACACGAGAGTCCACCTGCACAGAAACAGGTCACAGACCTACCCACTCAGTTTCACGAAAGCTGCTTTGTTTCATGGAATCACAGAATGATTTGGGTTGGAAGAGACCTTAAAGACCATCTAGTTCCAACCCCCGCTTCCATGGACTGATTAAAAACGCAGGGATGCTCAGGCTTATAGCTGAAGGGACATCTTCTGCTAGATCAAGTTGCTTAAAGTTCCATGCAACCTGGGCCTGAAAACTTTTAGGGATGGGAGGTTCAGTGCCTCATCATCCTCACAGTAAAGAATTTACTCCTAATTTCTAATCTAAATCTACTCCCATTTTAAAGCCCTTCTTTCTTGTCCTATCACTACATGTCCTTGTGAAAAGGACTTCACGACTTCACGTAGGCTCTCTTCAGGTACTGAAAGGTCACCCCAGAGCCTTCTCTTCTCTAGGCTGAACAAATACAACTCTCTCACCCTGTCCCCAGAGCCAAGGTGCTCCAGCATCCAAGTCATATTTGTGGTCCTTCCCTAGACCTACTCCAGCAGGTCCATGTCCTTCCTGTGCTGGGACCCCAGAGCTGGATGCAGTGTTCCAGGTGGGGTCTCACCAGAGCAGAGCAGAAGGGCAGAATCCCCTCCCTGCCCTGCTGCCCACGCTGCTTTGGATGCAGCCCAGGACACGTTTGGCTCTCTGGGCTGTGAGTGCACATGGCTGGGTCATGTCCAGCCTCTCACCCACCAGCACCCCCAAGTCCTTCTCCCCAGGGCTGCTCTCCATCTGTTCATCCCCCAGCCTGTGCTGATACCGGAGGTTGCTCTGACCCAGGTGCAGCACTGTGGTAATCAGTGAACACACCAGTATGTTAAAGCTACCAGCAGGCTTTCTCCAGGTTGCTGGTTTCTGTGAAGTTAATATATTCCAGTTTGAACTCCCGGGTTGGCTGATGGCCTTGGTCCCTCGTCACTCCCCTGGGGCTCTCCCATTGGTCCCTGCTCCCTGATCCTGCCTTCCCCAAGCCCCATGAAAAACCTGTGTTAGCCAATGTACTGTGGATTTGCCTGGCTTGCTTCCAATGGGTGATGATGTAATAAATTCACCTTTCGGAATAAAGGCCACAGCAGATTCCCTTCTCAGCCTTTTTGCAACTGACTTGTGTTACTGAATTTGCCCTGGTATCTGTGGGAGCTCGCAGGTCCCCACGGAACCGGGGAGTAATAAACAGTAATCCGGGTAATAAACAGTAACACAGCACCTTGCACTTGGTCTTCTTAAACTTCATCAGATTCCCATGGCCCAGTTTCTCAAGCTTGTCCAGGTCCCTCTGGATGGCATCCCATCCTTCAGGTGTGTCAGTGATATCATCTGTATATTTATGAGTATGCACTCCATTCTTTTTTCTATGTCTATGTCAATGACACCTTCCTTCTCTTCTTTCTCCTTTCCTTCTCCACTGATGGAGTCACTCCATCACAGAAGGGCACCGGGTTGGTCAGGCAGGATTTGTCCTCAGTGAAGCCGTGCTGGGTGTCTTGGACACCTCCCTGTCCTCCGTGTGCCTCAGCACAGCCTCCAAAAGGGTCTGTCCCATGACCTTCCTCACATAGGTGAGGCTGATGGGTGGGTGCTTCCCAGGGTCCTCCTTCCTACCCCTTTTAAGATGGGTACAATATTTCCCTTTTTTCAGTCACCTGGGACTTCCCCTGACTGTTGTGGCTTTTTGAGTATTGTGTAGAATGGCTTGGCAACTGCATTAGACAATTCCCTCAGAACTCTGGGATGCATCTCATTCTCATGGCTGTTGAAGTCTGAAAGCTGAACTGTGCTAAAAGGCTGAGTCCAACACCACAAAAAAAGCATGATCTGCTACCAAATATTTTCCCTTTTCCAGTGTGCATAACATTATATCAAGACTCATAGAGAAACTTAATTCCACTGGGTAGCACTGGCTCTTTTAAAATACCCTTATAATTTAAAGCATATGTGAAGGAAAGGGAAATGTGGGTTTAAAAATTACTGGTTTGTGAGTGAAGCAGGGGTGGTGTATGAATAGTGCAGTGCAGTGATGTGGTAACAATGTGCAGGTTTCACCCATATCTCTAGAGGTGGGATGAAATCATTCTACCTCATTTGGGTACTGGGAACCTCACAGACTCATCAGAAGAGTTCAAAACTCACTGAGAACTACGGTTTTTTGCACAACTTGCTCAAATATTTTGCAATAATGTTAAATAAAATAAAGCAAGAAAAAAGCCAAAAAAGTGTTCACACTACCGATGGCAAATAGCTATACTAGTTTTATCAATTTCAGGCCCTTCATTTTTTAAGTGTGTAGCTGACGACACATGTGCTATCCATTGGTTTTTCCTCTTTTACTTTCTACTCTCTCTGAGTCACATGAATTACTAGTTATTAAGTTGTCAAAAGCCCTTTTTTAGATTTGAGACTATATTTACAACTAATTATGATTTTTCAAGTAGCATGATAGGCACTTTCAGCACAGATCACATTAAGAGACTCTAACTCTATATAGGCATTTGGAAAGTGTTTAAGCCAACAAAAAGATAGGAGTAGGCTGAAACATCCCAGGAAGCCTTGCTTACACCTAACAGCTTCAGAGGTTCAAGAAAGCTTTTGGGAATAGGAAATGGTTTTTTTAAGTCAGGTCTTACTTCCCCCACTGCAGAGACCAGGGAGATCGAAGCAACTAAACAAAAACCCCAGGTTCTAACTCAGCAGTTTTTTTGTTAACCTAACTTTTCCTGCATGTTTGAAGATGCAGTCTTACATCTCCAAATCCCTCACAAACCTAGCATTCAATGCTAAGTATATGGGATACATTATTATTTTTAATCTGTAACACCACAGGAAAATGTGGGTCTCTTGATTTCATGATGCCAGCATGTTAAAACTTATGCCTGGCCAAAAGACATACTTTTTTCAATCCATGAATTCAGTCCAAGAATTTTGTGACTGATTCAGGAAAGTCTATGAGACCACAATCATGGGAAGTATGAGCATGTGTCCAAGTGATACAGCGTATGGGAAAAGCCATAGTGTATAGCAATGTAGTGATGGACAAAGGTTAAAGAAATCAATTCAATCAGGGCTTGCATAATCTGGAAGACAACTTCAAAGCAAACCCAAAAATCAGAAAACTGCAATTTATTGGACAGAATGTTAATAAATTCACTTCTAAAGAGTAAAGTTTAACCACAGCTGGGGAGTTCTCAGTCAAAATTGAAAAAAAACAAACCATAAAGAGGCTGTGGTTTACAATCTTTTTCCTTAAAGTGGAAATCCTTCACAGTGTTCTACAGAAAAAATGGTAGGTATTAGAAGGAAAGTCTCTGTTATCTGTAGGTCTTTTCCTTTTAATTTTCCTGGAAAGTTTAAGTCAGCAGTATTGCAGAGCATATCCCTCTGATTTCCCATAGAAAGCCAAATTCTGCTGATATGGAAAAACTGTTGCCCAAGGCATTTTCCCTGTGGTCTTTCTTCAAAGCTAGGGGAGAGAATTCCTGGCCGTGAACTCGGCCATTCTGCTCCACACAGATTCAAGCTGAGCTGGCAGCTTAATATTTCTACCATTCGAGCTCTACAGCTCAACTCCCATTGCTGTGAACTCATGGAGTAGAATTTCTGGCCAGTGGTTCTTGCTGTTGTTTGACACCAAATCACTATACCTTCCTCTCCGGTTATTTCCAGTAAGTGTTTTGTGGTTTTTTTTCATTTGCAGGACAGAAAAATGAGATTTTTATAGCTAGTGAAGATAATTTCACAAACCGTACATTTTCATTGGCAGGAAAGTTAAGAGCACTGGGTTAGCTGTCTGACGGACGCAAGAAGCCCATGCTAACTTGAAATACTGGATGCCCAGCTCCCACACATCTAAAAAGGAAACATCTAATCCTAGAAGACAGGCACGAAGTCAATGCCACAGGGAAGACCCACAAAGTTACACAGCAGTGCAGGAAACCTCAGACACTGATTGAGTATCTTTGCTGGTTAAAACCATGTGAATTTGTAGCAAGCCTTAGTTTCCACAGTGAGACAAGGAAGAGACAGGGAGCTGTCTTTTGGCAGGGCTCCTTCCTAGGGCACTTGCCACTCTTGCAAGATGCCAAACCCAAGTTACACATTTCCTGAATGACTGAACTTGGACACTGAGCAAGTGTATCCCTTGCAGGAGCTCCTGACCCTGTGACTATTGAGAAAAGTTCTCAGAGTAATGGCCCTCCAGCTCCTCTCTGATGCAGGATCCGTGTGTCAGCATTCCATTCCCCTTCACAGCTGGATAGATAGCATGTTCTCCAGCAATCACACAGGAGTGTCCCTGCTGCAGTCACAACTTTGCTCTGCACAATGGGCACGGGCAATGTCACTTCCCAGTGATATTGGCAGAAGAGAGCTTTTAAGAACTTAGAGTTTTCTTAAAAGTCTTAGGGATTTTTAAGAACAATATATTTTCCCCTCACAGTGTTTATATGGCTTGACTACTTGCCCTAATTTCTAAAACTCTGATTTTTTTATTTTTAGTACTGTGGATGGCAGAATTGTCATCCAATTTCACTTCTGCCATAAAAGTCCAAGTGGGAAAGCCAAAGTACTCACCCCTTCCCTTATCCCTGTGAATATTATGATATAATAAATGTCAAAATTAGAAAATGGAGTAACACTTTTATTTCAAACATATTTGAAGAATTACTGATTTCCCATTCACGCTAAAATCTCACTCTTTTGCAATTGCAGTTGGACCCTCATTAAGCAAACACAATAAGCACAATTCTAATACTGTGCAAACACTTAGCTCCGTCTTGTGCAGTAGAGTCATCAGTCCCACTGCTTGCTGGACTGCAGTATTATTTTGTAAGTCAACAGCGCCCCTTTAGAAGTGTTATTACCTATTTTTCCTGTAGCTTGATTTCTCATGGGCATATCACACATAGATTCACTGTGCGTACCTGATGTGCACCCTGTTAGAAGAGAAGATCCCACTTTTTGTTTTTGCAGCCTGTTAACCCACAGTTCTCACAGGTGGCAGGAAGGCTGGATAACATCCTAGAGTTTTTCAAGTTTTGTACATTTAAAAATAAAATCAGCTATTTTGATCACTTGAAAGGTGATTTGGAGGTGTTAATACAAAAATCATATCAATATATATGTGGAATGCAAACGGAAAGGATGCTATAGTACTGAGGTTCCTTTTTCAGGTAATTAGAAATTTAGCTTGGCACAATGCTCCTGAATTGCATTGTCATTGGGAATGGAGAGCCTCAAATATCTACAGAGCTTCTTTCAGCATCTCTTTCAGCAGCTAGTCTGTGTTACACAGAAAGCATTTTGCTGCGTGATTTTTAAAAATGTTCAAGGTGCCATTGAGATAAACATCTGAAGTTTCTGGTGTTTCTTTGAAATCTCTCTAGTCTTGAGATTGTAAATCTAGGTTGGAAACAAACTAGCTATGCACTTTTTTTGTGTGTTCCTGTTTCTACCTGCTTCATGCTGGACTAGAAAAACCATGAAAACAACTATTTATCACAGGCAGGGCTTCATGTTTTCTGGTTTTCCAGGAAACTTGCTGCTTTTTGACCCTTTATACTTACTGGAAACCTTATCTATGTACTACTGCTTCTAATGACAGGCTTTAAAGCTGGCATGGCAGGGCAGAGGCAGCCGTGATTTCACACATCATCAGATAATGACTTCTGGACTCTGGAAAACAGCAACACCTCACCACAACAGATAACAAGTCACTGTCAGGTTCAAATTGGTCAAATTAATAAGAAACTTTTATTTAATGGATGTGAACCTGATTATGATTCTTCAAAAACTATGCTTTCTTAAGCAAGCTTTCGTGTTTGAATGTTTTTGTAATACTTCTGAGTCCTGTGTCTCTGTGGGAAAGTTCTATACAGATTATTTATTAAAATAGAAAAACAGGAAAATTGGCTTTTCATCCATATGATTATAAGCAATTCCCTGCCAGGGAAGACAAAGTTTAACACAAAGACAGCATAGGGCATCTGGTGACAAATTTTCTTTAAAATAAATAATTAAATAAACATATTTTTATCTCTATGTTCCTTTCACTTCCCATTACAGATGAGGCAAAAGCAGGGAACAGATACTTCCTAGGGGTTTTTTGCTAATATTTTTTCATCCTAAGTGAAGCTCTTAGACAATCAACTGGCCCAACTAGTATTAATGTTTCACCTCTGTTGTTCCTGGGAAAGCCAATGCCCTGAAATTTTCATGTTGTCTGTTTGCTCTTAACTAGTGCTTGACCGAGGCTGAGAGACCTAAATACGTGTAAATAAAATAGCATATTTCTGTATTTCTATGCCATGTGTACTGAGAACACCATGTGTCATGTTGAAAATCAGTGAGTTTTGACATGACTGTTGCCAAGCCTTTGAAGAAATCAGAACATCACTTTCCCCAACCAGCCATTTTCTCTCATAGTTCAGACTCTGCTTGCGGCCAGGTTTGTGGTATTATCTGGGGTACTCCCCTACGCATTTTGTCTTTTTTGGATGGGTATTTAAGGCTAGACTTACTCTAGTTCAACTAAATTGCTAAACTCTTGATTCTTACTTGAGCATTTACTGCCCTTGTTATCATCACATTCATACCTGACACTGTTGTAGCAATGGAAAATGCTGTGAGTTTAAGTCTCTTGAAGTTCTGTGCCATTTGTTTTTTCTTGTCATAGTCAGGATAAACAAACCCAGACCATTCTGCATCAGCCTGGAGAATGACAGCTAAAAAAATCTTGGTATAGATGTGGCTTGTCAAGAAAGCACTCAGGAGTCAACTCTCCCAAGTAACAAATTATGAATATGCATGCAAGGTTGTGGGTGCATAACCAAGTGTAGTTTAGCTGATGATTTAATAATTGAGCAGATTGGGTACAATATAATTGCTTCAATCTCCCACTTTAAAATCAAGGTGAAAGTGTTTTGATTCACAGCTGGTGTGTGCATGATGATGGCAACAAGCAGCAAGCGATTAAGCTACAGATGCTTGGTAGTGCTGATTGCCTGCACCCTACTGCTCAGGGACCACACAGGGCAGCAGTGAGACAGGAGCGAGTTTGCAGCATGCTACTTGGTTGCCGTGTGCTGCTTCCCACTTGCACATAAGTAGTGACTACAGTGCCTGAAATTTTCAAAGTGCAGAGGGATAATTCGTGCAAAGGCGTGTTTACAGTGCCTTAATGGTATCTGTGATTGGTGTCAGAAAAGAACTGCTGAAACAGTTCAGTCTGGTATACATCCATTGCTTCACTTAAGAAAGGGATCATACACTAAATTAGTGACAGTCTGTTATTTGGAAATCAGGGTAGGTAAATATCATATGCATTTGAACAATCTCAAAAAAAGGCACCATACGTCTCAGTGAGATGCATGTAATTAATTATTCTTTTCTTGCTTATGAGCAAATCATATCATGCACACGTTTTCAGACCTCTCCTCCAGTCATGTTATTATCCTTAGGTTTTGACTGTAGATAAGAATGCCCAGACTGCTGTTGTTTAATTCGTACAGTGTATCTTCCCCTGTTCATCCCACATAGAGCAAAAGTCATTGAAGTGTCGAATTTTAATAATGTCCATCCAACTCTCCCAGAAATTGCAGGTCTCTTATTCAAAATTAGTCTGTCACTAATGCACACAAAACTGCATTGAAACATGGGCCTTGCACAGGCATAGAGCAGGCAGTGCAGAAGAGTGTGGCTTTGAAAGGATACAATATCATCCTTTTTCAGGAAAATGAGCTGAACGTAAAATCATATGTAGGTTTCAACCATCCTCCTTCTATCTCTTTGGACTTTTCTCTCCTCACTTAACCTTGTACTGATCCTACCTTTCCCAAAAGCATTTTTGGACTACTTTTTTATCCAGTCATATCTTCAGGCTAAGGAATGGGAATATTTATTCTACATGATCACATCCATTTCGATATTTGTGTGGGATCATAAAAATTCTCTGAAAAAAGTATTTTTAATTCTTTAAGAGCACAATCAGACAAATTAGTTTCCACAAATGAAGATGAGCCGGCAGACAGGTAGGTAGCTACTCCAGAGGACCCTTGTCCTTAGCATTATGGACATCCACTCCTCTCCCAGAAAAAAAAGCCCCATGCAATAACAGCTCTAGCTCCCCTGCTTTTGCTCACCAAGATCAACACAAACTGAGAGAAGGTGCTACTTTTAAATACATAACCCTTAACTCTGGACTTGCCCTTATCAGCAACCCAGCTGCAGGTTTGTGAGATTCAGCTTCAGAAAGCAAAAAATCATCCTTCTCATTTCTAGGTTTAGAATGCCCACATTCAGGAGATAAACCACTCCATAGCTCTGTGCAGCAATGTTCCCCTTGGCACATATTTTACAATGGTGTTTCTGCTGAAGAACCACTTGAATCTGGTGAAATTATCACAGGCAATTACCACATCTGGATAGCTGCCTGCAGAGTGTGGTGGTATAGACATTGTATTATCCATCCTTCCTAGAAACAGTCTGGCTGGTGGAGACCAAGGAGCAGTGGCAAGCAACATGCAACAGCCTCTTGGGTATCTCCTGTGGCTGCATAGAAGAGCACCATTCCCCTCAACCCAGGGATTTTCAGTACATTCCATGCACATTCAGATGAATATGAAATCAGAAAATATCACGAAGACATGCCTGTTAAAACTTTATTTGAAGAGACAACCTTTTTTTTCTGAAAAGAATTCAAAGTCTACCATTCAATATAAAGCCCCTTATGAAGACTTCAGGAGGTTTTATTACAAAATATGCTGTATACTAACACACACTTTGCCCGTTTACACTTACGTATTCGAGGTCTGCTCTTTGAACATCAACTGAATATGCCAAACTCTTATTGTTCCCCAAACATATTTTTTCTTTTTTTGAGGACATCTGTATTGTTGATGTTTTTATATATTTTGTTAATACTGCCTCTGTGGTTAAGGAAGGTATTTATGTAGTCTCTTGGCATACTGAGCAGCATCCCAATGAATCACTTTCCTCCCTTGCTTTGAAACACCAAAGAATGACTATGACAGTACCGAGAAGGTTATGAATTCAATTCAATTCAATTTCTCCTTCATGTTCAAGGCTGCACAGTAAGTCATGGTACAGTTAGTCACCACACAGGGGAACTGCAATGACAGGATATTATGCATTTATTACCTCTCTTTCATTGTACATCATATCCTCTGAATGTCAGTTCACTGTCTTTTCAAAAGAATTCACTTTTTTTAAAAATTTCTTCCATCACTTCCTCTTCTTTTTCACCCTGATGAAACTACTTTTCACTGATAGTTTGTATTTAGCATTGATTACGTAGGCCCAGCATTATGAAAGGAAGGGTTTCTGATTAGCAATGCTGCTATGTTGCTTAAATTCATGTTTCTTCAAAAGTTACCTTCAAGCAGCATCATTATAAATCTTTGCAAAATACTCATAAAAAAGGTTTAAGTCTGACAGGGAAGGGGAACTCTTAATTTTTTTTTTTTTTATTTTTCTCTTTTTAAGTTTCAGTGGCATTTAACCTAAATATGAAGTAGTCAGGTCAAATCACAGAGGTATCACTTGTGAGAAACTGCTTCATATACAAGCAATTCCTGCATTATCTTTCCTTGCTTTTACTCCAGGCCACCCCATCCTTCTGTCCAGCAGCATTTTCAAAGTGACATGCTAGGATGCAAGCTCCAACTCATAGTTTCTCAAACACCCCAGAAACCATAGTAGATGGCAGCACTCAAGAATAAATGTGACAGCTTACAGCTGCTACTGTGGCCAAATCTAGGACTATAGCAATTGCCTCAACTCATATGGGGTAAAAATCTTAATGATGAAGATAGTGATGTAAGAAGGAGGAGGAGGGTGATGATGATGATGATGACGATGATGATGATGATGATGATGATGATGATGACTAGTTGGTCTAGAGGAGGAAATTCACAGGTAAAATCCCTACTCATTCATGGAAACACGCTAGTAAATCAAATTATACTGCAGAAAAGTGCGAGTCAGCAGCACAGCACAGCTCAGTGTAGATGACCAGGAAGCAGTGACCATTGATTTGGGGTGAACTGCAGGGTTTCCTATATGAACTTTCCACTTCTGCAGCTGTGCTACCAATTAAAGTTCAACCAAACAGAAAATACAGCACAGTGACCATTTGCAGATGTGAAACATACTGTGACAGGAAAAATGACTGAGGAAAAGAAATTGTCATGGCAAGATGCTGAACTGGGTGACGTTACATCATGTTCATAATCTAAAGGTATGTTTTGGAGGCAAAGCACCAGAAGGTATTAGCCAAAACCAGAAAACTCAGTTCTGTAGCAAGTGTTTCATGATCAGTATTAAATGCCAAGTGAATAAAATATAGCCTCCGTGAACCAAAGTTAGTTGTTGAGATAAGTTCACATATCAATATCCAGATATATGTGGTCATTAAGACTCACACATTCATCTCAGTCTTTTTCTTTAGTACTGATTGCTTATGTGCTGAAATCACTTCTCTTAAGTTTATATTCAATTTAAAACCTGGAATCACGTATTTTTTTGTAATATGTGTCCATATTTTATGTGCCTGTAATCTGGTTATCTATGAAATGGATGTGTTCAAAGTACATTAGAGGCACCTTGCAATGAGGATGGGTTCTTTTGTATCTGATTTTTACTTTTGTAATGCTAAAATTGCAGTCTCATTTAGGTTGAAAATCTCACGCATAACACTGATATGTCTCAGGTTTATTTGATGGGGTTTTTTCCTTAATGATAGGAATTTGTTGAAGTTTCTAAGTAATTAGAGCAAGTTCAGGTCCTTCTTGGTGTTACAGTATTTCTTGCTTAGCTATAAAGATAGTAATAGATATATATGCCTGTTAGCAATTTAAGTGGCTCCAAGAGCATTCTCAGTAAAGCAGAAATGTTGGCTTTTTCTCTTTGTTAGACAACTATGTGGGAAGTCCTGTTTGGAAAAGAAGGCATACCTTACCTAAAGCGATGTTATCCCCTAAAAATGACCTTGTTTATTTGAATCACAGGATCACGTCAGGCAGTGGGAGCAAGGAACAGAATGCTAGTAGGCTTTCAAAGCAGGAAGGGCCGCTACACAAAGAATTTACGGCCTAAGCTTTGCCAAGGGTAGCAAGGAAGCAAGACTCATCTTCACTGGCTGAAGCACAGTGAAATTTTGACAAAGTGGGCTCCCACAGGGTCCACACCAGCACAAACCACTGTCAGACTTGCAGTGTTTTCCAAACTTTTGCAAAAGTGATTTCAAATGTGGGAATAATTTTAAGGGTGGGTTAGAACTCCATCATCAGCTACGGTATCTCCCATTTTTGCAGCAGTCTAAGAGAAGGCATGTGCCAAATCCCTCTGATATGACTGCACTGAAGCCAGACCATTTCCTTCCCACAGGGCGTTTCTTTGTGTATTTTTTGTTGCAGTGATAACTGAGGAAGGACTGTGGCAATGAACAAACACCTTGGCTTCTTTAACGAGGAGTCAAGTCTCATGCCAGTCTGAGGGCTTCTTTCAGATACCACATCTGTGCAGTACAGCTTTTATGTTAGAAAAATCTCACTGGAAACTCAGCTTTACAACATGTCTCCACTTATTTGCTTGGGAGCTCAGGCACAGTCGTCAGTCAGATAAAACTCCATACTAGTTTTTTTCCAACTGACTCCGGAAAGTCTAGTATGCCAAGTTAATTCCAAAATGAAGCACTTCCTATTGCCCTTTGAAAATAAATATATTCCCGCCTGGAATGATTGATTTAATGATAAATGATTTTCTGGTAATTAATAAATCATCCTATCTTTTCTGGTGTCGCAGATAAGCTTCAGAGGTAAAAAGGAAGCATAAACAAGCTAACATATATACATGGCTGTATCCAGTGACAAACTGTACGAGCGGACATACACAGTTTACATTTCCTACAATTCTGTTTGTAAGATAGTCATGTTCACTAGAAGGTTGTATGAAACCATACTCTTACTATTCCTTTTATAATGAACAATACAGTACTAGAGAAAAAGTGGGAGGTTTTGGTTAGTATGGGGGAGTATGACTATATATTCTTTCTCTGAAAGCATAATAGAGATTTTAATTTCCTTACTCTTTTTCTTTTTAAACCAATTTCGGTTAAGTTGAGGGAGAAGGACAGCAAGAAAAACATACCAATATGAAGGAGGGTTCAAAAAGTACTTCTAAGAAATAGGTATGTAAAGTCCAGCCAGGGAAGAGGAGGGGACATAGTTCAAGTCCTGGCTTTCATTTGTGCTAAAAGTAGTTGCAACTCTTCACAGATAGCATCAGCAACTTTATGCATACTGTCAAAACTTTGCTGCATTGAAGACACTCAATTATCAAGTTAAAAATCTGCTTTTTGAGTTTACATAACTCCTGAAAATATTTACCCATTAATAATCAGTGTATGTACAAATCACAGGGAACAGCTCTCCTCCCTGCCCCGGTCTCAGATCCCATCAAGGGCAACCTTCGCTAAAATAAATGAGCATATTTTCAAGTTTAACAACCCACCATGTTTACAGTGACAGATTTCATAACCAGCAATGATCGATCAAAAAATGTAAGCAAAACTTTGTTGTTAAGGGGGTTTTTAAGTCTTTGTTGTACTCATTGATCTCAAATTTATTGCCTATTTTATATGATTTGAAGCAAATCTTGCAGAAAAGTATTGCGGAGTTGGATCTTAAAAGGGGCCAACTCCATGATAATTAGTACTGGAAGTCACTTCCCTGTGTTAAGGGTATATCTGTATAAACCTAGAGAAAGAGGCTTACAGAAGCCTCCTCCTGGATGTTTTCTGGTCCAGTTGCTATCTAAAGCAGGATTAGTGCAGTCCTGTGTGAAACGTGGAGCTTGTGGTGGGCTCTGTGGGAAGACATTCACACACTGCTGTGCTGTTGAGATGTCTGAACATGAAACTCCTGGATCTCAATGAATGTCCAGGCATTTTTTGAAATCTGAGTTAATCTGAAGAAGGGACCCAGATCATTCCTGGGATGGTAGGTGGGCATGGAAAACTGCAGCAGATCCCATCTCACTCAAGAGCATAGGCCTATAGTGAAGACCAGTATTGCTGGTCACCCACCTGCGTTCCTCGATCAAATGTCTGGAAGTAGACTAGAAGAGTTCTTCCTACGACACATTTCTCAGCTAAACAGAGGTAAACACTATTGTTGTTCTCCCAAAAGAATTTTTCAGCATTACACTGCTTGCTTCTCTTTATAAACGTGCATGAAAATAACCCTGAGGACCAATAGGTAAAGTACATGAAAAAAGCTTGTTTTGACAACTCTTCGAGGCAAGATAACAGGAACTTAGTATTTTTATGCTGCAGGATTTAAGATGGACACAAATTACTTCCACAAAGAGGATGCTGAGTTCTGGGAGGTGTTACTTTAGTTTCTGGTCATTGCACTAGAAGCTAAATGCCTTAAACAAATTAAAGTACAGCATGTCGTTGTAAAGCCTGAGGGACACAGATCTGCTGTTACCACAGAAGCCCCACAGTTCTGGGAATGCATCAGGCCATCTAAGGATCAGGGTCAATGTGGCAAGAGGCTGATAGCCATTGACTTTGGTAGAGAATCACACCAGCACCCTCCAAAACCAATGTTTAGAAAATGTGTCAAATTTTTAAGTGTGGTAAACAGTGATCTGGGTGAGTCTGATCATCTAGGAAAGGAGCAGATGGCACTGGGGAATCCTGGCAGAGACAGGATCACATGCTAATGAGTCTTTTAAAAACAAGAAGGGGTCTGGGAATGGGCAGATGGAGCAGTGTAATGGCTGGGAGTAATATGGGGAAAAAAGGCTTCATTTTAATTACTAATTTTTTAATTGAGAGTATTACAAACATGAATCAGGTGGGACTGGGCAGTTGTGAAAGGACATCTGGGACAGGATAAAGGATGGCAGAGATTTGGGAAGAAAAAGAGGGGCACTGCTTTGTGAGGACGCTTGACGGCACTGTGTGGTATCTGCCCAGGCCTGGAAGCCAGCTGGGGACTTCTCTGCCTCGAAGAAGCTTTGTTTATTCCCTAGGTGAGTATCCTGGGCCAAGTGTAGATAATGCCACCCAGACAGTGCTTCTCTTCTGTACGTGTCACGGAGCAAGTCAGGGCCATCCTCCGTTCAGATGCCATGCACGTGGCTTCCGTGCACCGCAGCTGCTGTGAAAAATAAGCACAGGAGAAAAGGTGAAATTAGGATTGTGTTCTCTTTATGATTTTCAACTACTCATACTATGCAAATATTGCATGCCACATGTTATTTAAACATTAGTATATTTTTTATTTTATCACCTTGTTTAATGTTCGGTAGAAATAAAATGTCATTATTTATGTAGTGCCTTTGCATCCATGTTTAGTTAGAGTTTTAAGCATTTTAAAGGAAATACAGTGATCTGATGAGTCAGCCACACTCAGAGAAATCAAAACTGAAACTTGTAATGTATTTAAAAATCCCAAAGGTTCATTTTACTGGTGAATAGAGAAAATTCTTAAAGAATAGAAAGTGAATTGGGTCAAGATATACTGGCCATCATGGACAAAAAAGGGACTCAATGTCACCTCTCATGAATTCTTAATTGAAATGTAGATGGCTCTAAAAACCGAAAAACTTCTCAATCCATAGAGTATTTCTGCAGAGTTACACCTTGCTCCTTATTTTAAGAGTGTATAAAGATAATGAATAACGGTGTATTTTTTTCTTAACCGTATTTTTCTCAATGCTCATAGTACTTTTAAAAACAGAAAAAGGTGGTATTTAAAAGACCATTCTAAAATTATTTCCATGAAGCAATGTGGGCAGAGACTTCAGAACCCTGGGTACTGTGCCCAGGCTGATGAGTGTACAGATTTTTATAGACGTATCTGGATACACACACCCAGAAAGTAAGAGTCATCAGTTACAGGTACTGTTGCCTTCTGGAAGGAGTCTTATGAATCTCTTAAGACCACTTAACCTGAAATTGTGACATGAACAATTCCTTTTGCACCCACACAGCAGCGATAAGCATTTTTAGATAGGTAGAGTAAAAAGATGCCAATTCCTTAAACATTGATAGATTTTCAACAGTTTGTTTCAGCCAGGGACCATGCCAATGGTTGATGCTCTTGCCTTTGTCAGTAATATAGCTTTCCTTTATTTAAAAATATTTGCATTTTTAGCATATTCAGTAGGAAGTTTTAATTCAGTTGCTCCAAGGTGACACAGAGCCTGTGTTAGTCCTCAACTGAAACTGCTTTATAAAATATTTAAGCAGTTGCACTTAAGAGGGGCAAATTCTTGGCCTTATTCAAGAGAGTTTTGTAAATTACTCTGGTGAGGTCAGGATTTGCTCAGAGCCTGACCTCACCACCTGGACTGTGTGATCAAATGGGTGCGGTAACTTTTCTGTTCTTTGATTTTGACTGAGTGTTGACGTTTTGTGGTTTTATCACATTCCAAACCATTAAGCTGAGGATGTTACAAGAAGGACTGAGAGAAGAAAAAGTGAGAAGTACAAAAAAGTTTGCTGACCAGTTTTCTCCCAATTTTACAGTGAATTTTATGAAAAGGAGAACAGAATACTTTCTAGTAATTCCTGTTTCACCTTGGCTACCAAAGCACTCATTTTGAAAACTAAACATAAAACAGCTAAAGAAGATTTCTGCTCACATACATGCAGAGTATGTGTGGTCCTGGGAGAATTGATACACACACAGGAGCTCACGTGCTGTCTAATCTCTGCTAGCTGGCTGTGGCATCCTGACTGCATTGTTTGTCCTACACAGACATGCCAGGCTTGGCTGTCGGCCCAGCAGGATTGATGCCCAGTTAGGTCCTACGTCTTACCTGCAGTTTTCAGAAGGGCCATAAAATTTAAAGTCCTAGCCATAACACCATTGCGTGAGATAAGAGTGCACCGGCTTTTTGGCCCTGATGCTACAGGATGGACCCCTGCTGCAGTGGAAATCATGTTTTTGTTCAAGTCCTTCACAAATTACTCATACTATTTATGAATCCATTAATTTTTCCAGAGTCCAATTCCAGTTATTGCAAATAAAAATATAAATATGTTTACAGCATAAAAATAAAATAAACGTTTCCTTCCCTAAGGTCATCCTTCATCAAAATGTTTCAAAAAACCTCCATTATTAAAAAAAAAAAAAAAAATTAAAAAAGGGGCATCAGAAGCCTTATGCTTAGAGCAGCACCAGGTACACTAAATAAATTCCTAACTGGTGTTTATCTGATATGTTCCCAAAAGACCTACAAAACAGAGGTTTCATATTGTAACATTCCACTAATAAGTTTTTCTTCTAACCTAAATATCCCTTGTGCATTTCAAGCTTGATATCAATCCAGATTAAACTGATCCAAATGTGTCATTAATTTTCTGTTTTCCATGGTTTTTTGATGATCCATTTTTCTCTCCATTAGGTTCCTGTATAAATCCATGTATTTTTTAATTCAGCCTGCAAAACTAGAGAATGTGCTGTCAGAATGTCCCAAATTGCAGTCACAGAAAACCTGCTGGATGAAGGCCTCATTCCAGCATTAAAACTTTGGGTGAAAGTCTTAACAGTAGCAAAGCCAGCACATATCTCTGAAATCTCACTTGATCTTTGCTTTCATTCAGCAACTATTTTCTCTCCCAGAAACTCCATTTCTATTACAATTGCCCAAGTAATTCTGCATTTACCTGCAGCTCTGAGCAGACCATAACTATCTAGCTTGCTTTTGGGATATTTTGTGGGACAATGTCAAAATATGTACTTAAAGCCTGTCATTGCTATTGGTTCCCCACAAGTGCACCACTGCAGTTACAAGCCTTAGTTTTGAAATCTTCATGCTGCCTATTACTTTGTAACTTTGTTATGTTGCAGGCATTCCTGCACTACCATTTCTTCTACTGCTTTTCAGTAAAAACAAAAGCAAACAAAAAAACTAACAAAACTTCTCTGGAAGTCTGCTCTTCCATTTTTAAAAAATGAGTTCAAATTCCCTCTTACATTTAGAAATACTAAATATGCAAGACCTGCAAGAAAATCAAGTTTATGGAAAAAGTTTATAGAAAATTAATAGCAAATCCTGATTTTAGCAGTGTTAGACTATTCAACAATAGGGAGTGTTTGTAAGACTTGCTAAGGACTAATTTTATCAAATCAGTCTTGTTTTTTTTGTTTGTATTGCAGAATCTGGATTTTTTTTCTGCCATCAGCCAAGTTTACTTTTGTAATTACAGGTACTGGCATAGTCTTCTCTTGGTTAGAAAGCTTTTTTTAGAACTGGATTATATATGAAGCTGTTTTGGGTTTTTTTTCATGGTAATAGTTCTGTTTATTTTAAGCCAAATTTACTCTGCTAAGCAAAGAAAGGCCTCATCCATATGAATTAAGGGTCACCTCAGAGATGTTATAAGGATAAATAAATTCAACTTTTTTTCACAGAGAACGGCAAAATACTCAGAGAAACTACCACAGGTAAATATGGTCTTTGGCCTGCTTCTACAAAAAAACCTTTCTCTAAGCAGGTGACAGTATAAGGATGATCCATAGCCTATCTAGGTCACATGAGGTGAAGGATTTGCTCAGTCAAGGCCCACATCCCAAGTGAAGTAACAAACTCATAAAATTAATGTTGCTCTGACCAAAGACCAATGTCCCACACACTCTACATTTTGGGGCAAAAAAATTCCAATCTCAGCAGCATTAAATAAAAATGCATTAGGAATTCAAGGCCTGCCAAGGCAACATGAAAAGTTGCCTTTTAAAGATAAAAAGAAAAAAATGCAGGACTGATTTGATTTGGTTAAATTTCACTGGAGGAAATTACTTTTTACTTTACTTCTTTCTGCCATTTACCTGCTTTCTAGATGAGAAGAGATTTACATTGACTCCAATGACAATCTTTGATTTAGATCTCCCAGAGGCTTTACAGCATATTCACTTGCTTTTTCCCATCTTCTTTTCTCTTCCTCCATTCTATTACTGTATTTATTCTACATATTCTTATTGCCATGCAGCATAGCAATACAATAGTCAAGATGCACAGATCACTGCTTCTACTGAGACAGAACTGTACTTGGGTAAACACTCCAGGAAATCCTGAATCCTGACATATTCTCAGTAGTAAATTTGCAGTGGGCTTTTTTAGACACTGGTTATTTTAGTCCTACTCTTCTGTCTTGCTCTCCCTGAATGCTTATCTGTAAGATAGAATGATGTTCATTCTCTGGCTGTCTGGTCTTTTTGCAGGCTGCAGAGGGGAGTCCTGCCCTGGTGTAGTGTTTGCCCTCAGGGCATAAGCTGTGCTAGCAGGCACTTCTCAGAAATGCCGCAGGAGACTCAACGGAGATCATTGTGCCTCCTCCCCTGCCAGGAACTGAGATCCTCTTTCACAAGAGTACTAAATGTGTTCCCTCACTTGCTGTCCCAGAACACACCGCAGAACCAAACAAGAGGTTAAGCTGCAGACAACACTGTAGAGGCATTGCCCTGTTTTTATTTCTTTGCATTTTCAACACTGCTCTTCTGCAATAGCCCTTAATTGTGTCCTGGGACCTTTCTATCTTCTCATACAACAGATGCATGAGGTTGCATGTATTAATGTGACTGATTAACATTTTGGTTTTCCGTATCTGAAATGTTTGGTACACACAGTACAATTCTGAAGACTCTGAAAGAGAGTGGGTCAGAGAGAGTCGTAAGTGGGAACACCATACTCCAGGAAAGAGAGCGAGCAAAAAGGGAAATGGAAGGAAAACTTTGCCATTAGTATTTACCAGACATAAGTGCTGAATTCTAGTCGATAGCTAGCATCTTTAATTCCCATTGTTTTCAACTGTCACAGACAAACACATTACTTTCATATTATCTCAAACAGTAAACATGAAAAGACTGAGCTGAGAAACTTGTCAATATCTTATTTAACCTACTTTCTAAATCCTGTGCAATATTAGTAAAATCAAATGCATGAAACTTGTGACTGCAAGTAAGATTTTAAAAGCAAATGGTTTGTAGGAGTAAGAAGTTTGGGTTTTGTGCAACTAATAACTGGCACACAGCTCCTCTGCCTTTCACACTTGCCTGTCTTAAATCATTCCTCTATGATGGCTACAAAAGAATAAGTAATACACGACTGAAAACAGTCTTTTGGAAACTTCACACTGGGCCCTGATACAGGATATCTTGTTGTCAAGCACCCACTAGGCATCAAATGTATGCAAACTCTCTCTCTTTCAAGTGCAATTGCAATACTCTTAGTTATTCAAAGGCACTAAACATCAGAGCGGGTAATTTGAAATGTCATACCAAAGCCTCACTTTCAGAAATCCAGAGTATGATGTGCAGAGCCACGGCTATACTAATGAATTTGACCAACATCTCAGCTGCACTCATGCCAGGTTTCACAGGAATTCGTCTGTGTGTTAATGGGAATATTACTAGGACTTATCATATAACTTGTGTTAAAGAGTAAATTACTCCACAGTGTGCTGAGCAATTATGCTAGAAGGGCAGTCAATTTGTAGAAAACAATGCAGGTCTTTACTTACATCTAGACAAAGGTTGTTGTCTATAGCAGATAAATACGTACAGGAGATTTTCTAAGCAGGGAAATAAAAATCTGTATTAAGTCTTTCCAAATCAGGTGAAAGAGAAGACACATAGCTACTCAGCTCAAAAAAGAAAAGGCCAGTGAACCAGTCAGATATTAGCACAACACAGATGATATCTCTCACACCAAGCGGAGAATGGTCTCCATGCACAGGGGAGGCTGCCACCCTCACCCTCCTTGCTTAGTATCCATCCTGACACACACCATGGCCTTTCTGGGGTCACGAGTTTGTGAAGTGCTAAATTCCTGCTACTCTAACTTGGCTTTGACACTGCCAGGCTGTTGATATACAATACCTCCTACAGTACACTAGCTAGTCAGCATGGCACCATCCTTATCATTGCTTGTTTACTATAACCCCGGGGCAGTGTTGAGCGGTTGCAAACATTTGTTTTCACAAAACATTGGACAGATATGTCTACCTCTCTGTATTTCCCCCTTTTTTAGCTCTTTAGGAAGTAAATCTTCCCTCCCTGGAAATTCAATTTATGGGTGACTAAGAGGTTTTCTTGCTTGATGTTTCAAATTTGGCAGTTTCAGTTTCTCATTTTTTGGACTTTGCCTATCATGAGACTTAAAGATAGGTGATTGTTCAAAGTTTATCTCTGCATGAGAAGACTCCTGGAATATATAAGCTGACCTGAATGAACTCACTCTCAAAGGCACGGAGGGTAATCTCACTTCTGATAACACTATACAGAGAGATGCATGAAAATGTGGCAACATGACTTTAGGTTTAATTTTAGTCCCAAAGATGACTTTATTCCATTACTAATGCCCAAGTTTGTATTGCTGACAAAGAGTTACATCAGACAGAGTCACATATTTGACTCAGGAGATTGTAATTTATGAAATAATATTGGTCCTGTGACTTTAAGGTTTTTTGAAGTCCTTTTTTCACTGCCAGTACTCAAATACTCCTGAAATGTCTCTGGTGGAATGATTTACTATGCTTTGCCAGAGTAGGAGAATAATTTTAAAAAGGCCTTTTGGCACAGATTCAAGATAAAAGTGTTTCTTTTATGCAGTATCACAATTCCCTGAATGATTAACAAACCACATTTAGCATATGCTTCTAATGCTTTGAATGTCTTTCCAAAGATGTGGTCATAACATCATTTTCTGTACTCTTAGGAGATGATAAAGGAATTAAAGCTAGTGAAAACTGCTGTACTGGATTCCTTAGTTTACAGAAAGATCGAATGTGCTCCCTGGCAATTTTGGATGTCTTGAAAAATGTAATTATGATAATATATCCAAGAATAAGGCAAGAAATTCTAAGGGAAATACTACTAATAGTATCATGTAAAACTTGCAGCTTTATTTTCAGTCATATTATATACTGTAATAAAGGAAATCATACATAATATACCAGGATTTTTACTATAAAAAAACAATGTGACTTCAGATCCAACTAAGTATAAACTTAAAAGAGGAAAAATATTTTAAAACTCTGCATAAATGTAGATCCCAAAGCTGGTTTTTTTCCCCCTGTAAGCTTCCCTTGGAAGGTATTAAATTGAATCAAGCATGTGCAAACCTTAAATTTAGCTCATCAGCTATCACAACAGCTGAACTGCTCCATAGAGGGGCAGGTGCCGTTGATGGTATACACATTTCTGTGCTCAGAGCTATGCCTGTGGAAAGCGTATACTGTACATTCCAGCTTCGTGATGACACAGCTGTAGCCCAGGATAAGCATTTCTGCACTGCGGATGTCCCTCATCTGCCAGGACTGCTGATGCAGTCTGCAAGCCCTGCTCAGACCTGGCATTGTCACCAGCAGGATCGCAGGACGGGACACTACGTTCTTTTACAGGGGACTGGTGTTTCTGAGTGCACAGCCTGATCATTCCTGACAAACAGCTGGTCATAAAATCCATAAATGAGTTCACAAAGATGTCCAGAAATGTCCTTGATGGCCCTGGCATGAATTACAACAACATTTCACAGTCTCTCCACTGCTTAGACTTGGCTTGTCTGAAACAGGAGACAAGAACATAAGTCATTTTATATGGGAAAAAGTGTAAGCAGGATAATTTTAGGGGGAAGCCAGCATGAAGGCAAGAAGAAAAGGCATGCCAGCTCTTATCTAGAAGAGCGCAAGTGTTGTCTGTCAGCCAGGTACCTCTGCAGGATCTGCACTTCCGAACTGGCAGATGTCATCAGTGTATCTTCACCATTGTGACTACTGCTCCACAGATGAAACAAGTCCTAGGTCTTCCAGCACTTCCAGGACTGAGTCATCTAGATTAAGGGTATACCCCCTCACAGTGAGTCATCTTACATACCCTTTCCTGATCCTCAGCTTTTCAATTTGTGTTTTGACGTAGAACAGAGCATTTGTCTTTGAGCAAGGTAAGTTTTGCCTCACCATACTCCAAAGGAAGAGGATGCCATTGTGCAGGAATCTCCATCAGGAATTTAGATAATCATATTTCTGCTAGGACTGGTTTCCCTGCCAGAGCACACTTCTTGAGTCTGCCACCCCATGGAGATGCCTCTCAGTTCTTTACCACAGTAGTCATTTCACCTTCCAGTCAACAGAGAGAAGGGAAAATGTCACTTTAAAATGTGTTGTATGATACCTATCATGGCTGGTCATGACTTCCTGTTCATATAAGCTAAGCAATGAATCTTCTCTAATTAGCACTCCAAAGTGGTATTAAAGGAACGTATTCAGTGGACAAAAAACCACAGCACAAACTGTATGAAAAGTCATGGGAAATACAGGACACGGAGAAAAGGTCTTTTAGGTTAATTATTGTTCAGTCCCTCAGCTGAATGAGCAGAAAGCAAGAGGGAATGCTGCATATGAAAAGGGCATCCTCACCACAGAGGCAGAGCTTGGCAGAAGGAGCAGGAGTTGTCTTGCCTGCTGAAGGAGAATATCAAGGGAAAGAAACCCTGGAACCTATTTAAAGCTGAACCAGTTGCCATGAAGGACATGATGTTTTCCATCCTGGCAGCAGGATATCAAACAAGTGTTGCAGATGTATTAAAAGGGGACTGGCAGCACCTGAATATTGAAAAATACAAGGTTGGTCATGGGTTGTAGGGAGGAGAAAGGTGAATTATGTGAAACTGTGGCTCCCTGTGTGGTTCCTGCATGGACCCATATTCTCAAGCACAGCTGGTCGGAGTAGAAGGTGCACAGTTGCACTGTCTTGGGAGATGGAAAAGTCTCAAGCGGGAAGTAATTAGGGAGGAAACATCAAGTAGGAGAGGTGAACTGCCTTTTTTTCCCCCTTTTTTTTGCTTATTATATCTTTGCAGGCGGTAGAGAGTATGGTACTGAATGACCTCCATAAACTGTTTCAGCTGTCTGAGATTCCCTCTAACAGTTTTATTCTTCTTCACTTTGGCTTGATGTTTCCCTGGTTTAGGTTTCTTCTTTTTTTCCCATTACAACTTTTGGCAATATTCTGCTCATTTGACAAAAGGAAAAAGAGTTCAGTGTTGTGTACCTGGGTTTATTTCACATTTGACATCAGACATTGTAATGGAAAAATAATAACCCTGAACTTAGAAACTGACTGTCAAGAGTGCAGACGTATTTTGAAGGCTCCAGTTTGCACAAACACCTGAGCCTGGTGATGGAAGTATAAGCATCAAAACATATTGTTATTGTAGAATTGGCATTCAGACGCTATATTACTCCTGTAAAAACATCTCTCATAATCTAACATCTGGTGAAATGTGGCCAAACAGTGGGTAGTTTAACTACCCTGTGGGTGAAATGAATAAATCACATAGAAATGTCTCTAGCATATTATGGAAAAAAAAAATCCACTTTTCAAATAAGACAGGTTTATTTACTTTTGTTAATAAAAAGAAATTTCTTACCACCAACTCACTGATACATCAAGATGGTGACTGTGTTATTGAGTGCAAACAGTCATGGAATCAGGAGAAAGTGAAGGTGTTATGTAATTTGGCTGCTGAGGCAACTCTATATAACCACAATCCAACAGCATTACATAGCTGAACTTCACAAGGGAAAAAAGAGAAGGTATTTCAGACAGAACTTTCTTATTCTACATGGGTTTTTTTATATCACAGTGAGAGTTTGGTTCTCAATACTCAGAAAAAGTTCCTTTAAATATCTGTGAAGGAATTTGTCAGGCAAAACTGCAAATTTTTCAAAATCTGAACTCTACTGTACTAGACATGGGTCACACTTTATTTGTCTCTCCACACTGCTAACCAAAGTAACAGCCCAACTGTTAAAGGCCTAAATTAAAGACTGAGTCTGACACTTGCTAGTTTGAGGAGGATTTAAGGCCTTTTGTTACTTTTATTTGAAGGAATTTTAAAATTAATTAATTTTTCATGAATTCTACATTTCTTCGCTTTTATATTGCATTCAACTCAAGTTGTTTCCTAGATCAACCCTGGAACCGAAGTCAAGCAAAGTCTTCCCACTGCTGTTAATGGGCACTGCATCTGATTCTGGTAGTTGAGTAGTCACCATAAGGAATGAGCACAGTCCAGGCAAAGGAAGTCCTTGCTCCCTTGGTATCCCTTGGTCATATCATGAGGTTCACATGGTACAGCATAACTTCGCTGAAAGGCTGCTGGGCCTCTGTGGGAGCACTGGACAGCACCAGCTTGGCAGAGGGCAGTGAGCTCAGGCCACTCAGGGTAAGGGCAGCAAGGAAGGAGATTTGCTGCCTTTCTACCTCCCTAGTGGAGCTACATAGCAGCAGAGTGGAAGACATACATTGGGGATGGAGTATGCAATACCTATGCAACAGAACAGAGCTACATTTTTATTTTTCCAAATGACAAGGAATTTTTCCCTGATGTGTATTGCATCCTGCTTCTTTTCCAAATGTAATAGCTGGATAACTTTTACCAAGTGTTCCTCTTACTGCTGTCATGTTATTTCACAAAAATACTAATGCATTTTAAATTACCAAAATATAGGTAGTGTGCAGCATGATTTTCTCTAAATATAGGCACAAGTGCATCTGCACCTAACTACATAAATATAATCCCAACAATCCCTTAAATATACCCGAAGAACTCTGAACCCGTTATAATTAATTTGTTCTAAGCTTTGAACCAACACTATGGTACAAGTTATAATACCAGCCTATTCTCAACAAGGTCCATAACCATATTCAAAGAAGTTGTACATGCATTTTATATGTCATTTGGCTTAAATTGTAGGGAAGTTAAAAATTGAATAGAGAACATCCTAGACAATTGCTGGTTTTTCGTGCATGCGTTGACTGAATAACTTGCACACAGGGCTTAAAGACTTACTATTCTTCCAGAACAAGAGATGCTTAAGTGAGATCAATGTTACAAGAACATTCTTTGCAGGTTTATCTTTTAGTCTGACACTGTAGAAAAAGAAGGCTGTTATTGGTCTGCTTTGGAAGATACTGTTTCAGAGGATCAGTTATGGCCAAAGTAGTAGTACTTGGCACATTAAAACAACACCCAACAACTAAGCAGCTGAATTTTTTGTAAATTTAGTTATTGATCCCTCGGTCTTAACAATTTGGAACACCTGTTGCAATAGCAGAACTGCAACATAAGTACTGCTGTGGTATGTGCTACCAAAGCTGCTTTGCCCCATGCTTAATTTTTTGTTAAATAAACTGATGCTTATGAGAGTTGTTATCAAGTTGGAAATACTGTAAAATTATTTTTACCCCCTCCTACCTCCAGCAAAACACTTGGGCATTTGCCTAACTATAAGCAAGTGAATAGTGACAATGATTCCAACAAATGAGGTTTCTTAGTGAGCCTGGAGAGCTTTGTGGACCCATTCTGCAGCTCACAATAGGTGTAACACTGCGGTATCCTGTACTGCTGGCAACATATCTTTGATCAGAAATGAAGGGTCTGCATGCAAGACAAAAGGGGTATCTTACTTCTTAGTCAGGTAGGCATGGTGGCTATATTTGACTGTGCACTGGACAGAAATTTCAAACACACATGCACATACATGTCTATACTGCATTGGCTTTCCTCCAACTAACCAGGTCCAGAGGAGATCACAATGAGAATGAATGGGCCCTTCAAGATTTCCCTGCTGGCTGACTTGAAGCAGAATTACTACTTAGGAACCAACCATACAACACATGCAGTATACTTCAGAAACTATTCAAAACATCTCACTGACTTTTCAGGAGGGTTTTGGTATTCACAAGACACCTACCCAAATGTAACTCCCAATATTGCAGCAAAGTGCAAAGGTCCCACTCAGCAGAAATACTTGTGCTGAGAAAACTTGCACAGAGGCACATCTGAAAGCATCTGGAAGCGTAGCAAGAGAAGGATAAACAAGAATAAGAGTAAAGTAATAATTCCACAGTATCAGAGAAAAATAGGGCAAATGTTCTCATGAGGTCATATGGCTATTCTTCCCCTCCCTGTGTCCAAGGTTGTCCCACATATATGCAGACTATTCCTTACTGCTGTTCGTTCAACTTGTTCTGTAAAACCTCTAGGGATGAAGGCATCACAGTCTCATAGACAAGTCATTCTAGTATTGCACTGTCCTGGACAGGCAAAACACACTGTTCCTTTGGCTTTACAGCAGCCTTTTACGCATTTCAAGACCAGCTACATGTCCTAGATTAGCCAAGAGCCCTGATTCTGACTGAGCTAATGGCTGGTTTGTTTCAGGCAGTTATTGATTGCTGGGTCATGTCCTGTTTATTTTCAAACACTCTCTTATCTTCTTTGAGCTTGACGTGCTCCCTGAACTTAACTAAGGGCTCAGGACTTGCACATTCCACTCACCTAATTGCTTGCACCCTCCTGTTCTCTCAAACATGCACATTCAGGCAGGAGCAGGACTGTGTGTGGAGCCTGCCAGATGCTGGCAGAGAGGATCCAAAGGTATTCTCATCACCCATGGAGAGCCCAAAGGAAATACGGCTCAGTTTCAGACACCTATCCACATATGTTGATGCCTTTTCTTTTATTCTAAGCAATCCCACAATAATGAGAGTCTTGGGATGACAGTCATTGTCTCTCTCAAAAACCTGCATAAAATGTGGACCATCAAGAGATGGGCAGACAGCATATGAAGTGGCTGGAATATGGTAAGAGCACCACCACTCTCAGATACCTTTAAGCAGGGTGTTAGAGCACCAAGACTTTGGGACAGGAATAGGGAAAGGTGGACCAGCTGGGAGCCCAGTCTTGCGACCCAGCCTTTTGTGTGCAGCTGCAGTGTGTCCTGTTGAAGAGTGAAAGGGGAAAATGTATTTTCTTAAAACACGTTAGGAAAAAAGTGGGTTTGTGTGTCAAATATAGACTACCCCAGAATTGTTTTTAAGGTTAAGCACACAAGCAGATTCGAGGCCCCATGCATTTTGTGGTATGACAAAGCCAATAGCTTATGCCAATTCTTCTTTTTTACTTAGGGAAACAAAAACTACAAAAGCAAACAAGCAAGCAAAACACCAAGTAAACAAACAAAACCCCCCCAGCTTTCACTTTTCAGATGATGTTTTTTAATAACATCAAGAATTTTTCCAGTGAAGGTTGATAATCTTCAGACACATAGCTGTCCAAAACTGCATTTTCAGGTAAAATATTATTAATGGGAAATTTTTGGCAGTCTTATCAAGACTCATCTCTTGAGTTTCTGGCCACTGCTGTGAAGTATGAGCCTGTTGTTGTGCAGCTACATGTGAAACTTCAGCTCATCCTACAACAAGTCCTGCTTCCCTTCCATTATGAGCATCATATTCCACAAATCAGTCCTCCTGCTACCTCCTGCCTTCCTCCTTTTGCAGGACTCATACCCCTGCACCCCTTCAGGTAATGCCTTCCTCTGCCTCAAAGGCAGCACCACCAGAGGGAGCATTTAGAACATGCAGAGAGACAGTCCCTCCGTGCTCCAGCCATGCCTTCCAGCTCTAAGAAGGGGTCATACCTGGAAGCTTCAGGACACAGCCTGGTTGTGGCAATTCTTTCAAATTCATCAACCAAACTAATCTTCCTCATGTGGCTAATTCAGGAAATAAAATCCAATGTGACCTCATGAGAGTCATCACTGACATGAAGCGATCTCTTGCTTTCACATAATGAATCTCTCCTCCAAAGCATGGTCATGTCTACACTGATAAATTTTGATTCTAATTTCTATGTAGAAAAACAAAATTTCCTCTTCCTATTGTTGGGAACAGCAACAACATTTACAGTTGGAAATGATCTGAAAAGAAATCCAGACTCTGCAAGACATCTGCTTTTGAAAAGTCACTCCTTTCAGACAGGAATTGTGCAGACCCTACAATTTTAATCCTAGGCTTGGCAAAACCATGGGGAACAAAATTTCATGAAAGGACCATGGACAGTCTGTCATACAGCTAAATACTAGATAGTAATGACACTCATTATTTCAAAAGCCAGAAGAGAGAAGCATGCTACTCTGCAGAGCCCTGTGTTCACCACTCAGACGCTTTCCATATGAATCCATTACATGTGCATAAGATTTTCAGATCATTTAAAAATTCATTTGGACAACCATTTACTCTGAATTGCACTGCATATATGTTGGCCTGAGTGATCAAACAGGTATCTGAATTGACACAGAAAACAGCGTACACAAACCAGGTAATTAGTCGGTCTGTCTTTTAAGAATTTAGAGCATAAAAAAATAGCTGTTTCCTTGCTCACTTTTCCCATAGTCACCATCTAAGCAGCTCAAAGCTGACCAGAGATGGCACTTTTCTCTGCTTACATTCACCATCCCATTCACTTTATGAAGTTTGACAAAGAAAAGTGCTGGATTTTGCACCTGGGACAGAACAACTCTGGATGTCCAGACAGACTCAGGAAGGAGACACTGGAGAGTCATACAATGGAAAGGGACCTGGAGATCCTTGTTGAGGGCAAGTTGAACATGAGTCAGCAGTGCCCTGGCAGCCAGGAGGGCCAACCCTGTCCTGGGGGGCATCAGGCACAGCATCAGCAACCAGGAAAGGGAGGGGATTGTCCCGCTCTGCTCTGCACTGGGGCAGCCTCACCTCGAGTGCTGGGGGCAGTTTTGGGTGCCACAACATAAAAACATTAAGGTCTTAGAGAGCATCCAGAGGAGGATCACAAGGACAGAGAAGGGTCTGGGGGAGAAGCCTTATGAGGAGCAGCTGAGGCTACTTGGTCTGTTCAGCCTGGAGGAGACTGAGGGGAGAACTCATTGCAGTCTGCAACTTCCTCATGAGAGGAAGAGCAGGACAGGCACTGATCTCTTCTCTGTGGTGCCCAGTGACAGGACCTGAGGGAATGGCACAAAGCTGTGTCAGGGAAGGTTTGAACTGGATATTAAGAAAAGGTTCTTCACCCAGAGGGAGGTTGAGCACTGGAACAGGCTCCCCAGGGAAGCGGGGAGCAACATCAAGCCTGTCTAGTTCAAGAAGCGTTTGAACAATACTCTGAGGCACACAGCGTGATTCTTGGAGGGTCCTTCACAGAGCCAGGAGTTGGACTTCCCTGTGGGTCTTCTCCAATTCAAAGTATTCTATGATTCTTGATCATCAGTCAGATACTTTTCAAGAATTATATGATCAGCTGCTGGTTTTGCCATTTTCTGGTTATTATGAAGTGCAAAAACCAAAGAAAGCTTCACCCTCCCTTGTATGCTGGAGCTGGTAGGAGCTAAGAATTTCAAATGGCAGCTCTTTGACTGGATCTGGTACAGCTGTCTTTTTTGTGATGGTATCTTGCCACCATTAATGGGAGAAAGGAGAGCTGCAAGCTGAATTATATGCAGGGCAGTTTGCACCAAGGCTAGCTATCCACACACATGCAGAACAATGCATGCTCTTTTTTCTAGGTTGTTTTTCACAAGCATATTCTGGGATGTATATTACTGTCCCTGGATCAAGTTTCAATTCTAATGTTGCAGTTGGTGGTTCTTTAAAGATTGACTGAAGAGCTAGTGCAGGAGAAAATATTTCACTCTGTGGAGCAGCCTGTTA
Source organism: Ifrita kowaldi (assembly GCA_013398055.1). Lineage (NCBI taxonomy): Eukaryota > Metazoa > Chordata > Aves > Passeriformes > Cinclosomatidae > Ifrita > Ifrita kowaldi. Next base: position 50,986 of record VZRS01002818.1, read on the forward strand.
TTATCACATGAACACTACCACCTCAGTTTGACTGTGTATGGAATAAGACTATATAATGCAGCTAATATTGACAAGATATGCATTCAAAGACAAACTCTAGATCACTTCAGCAGAATGAACTAACAATAAATCCAGTGAATAAATTATAAACCTCCTTAAGAAACTATCCTCCTGAAGTGTGCAGGTAAGCCTAAAACATACAGGTGAAGAATACTTGGGTCTTGACACAAAGGTGGTGAACAAGTATAATATTAATTACATATAATTGCAGTGACATTCCTCTTCCCTGAAAAGTCTGTAAGCCACACATGCATAAGAAGACAAAAGAAAGAAAGGGTGGGGACAGAAAATACAAAATTAATATGTATCTATTGTGTTAGTTTGTTACAGAAAAAACAATTCCCTATTTATTCCTAAGTTTCAGGATCACTCTGATGTGCCATCATTGTCAGTTCCCAAGGAAAACTGTGATCTTAGGGAAGTGGAAAGTGAATGGCTTATACAGGCTGGAAATCAGATTTGTTTGTGACTTGTTTCCACTTGCCTTTAGTTTGGCTGAAAAGTACATTTTTAATAGATGTGCAGGAACACAGTAACCTATCTTTGCAGGACATCTGGACCAGCACAGCAATGCTATAATTTAAAATGTTCTTTCAAAATCATTATTGTACTAATAAGTTACATCAGTACAAGGCAATATTGTACTAGGACCGGTAATTATCTGGAGAAAGCAGCCTAGTTCTTCTCTACCTTAAATTGGTCTGAAACATCAATAGAACATCAAAATGTAGGGGTTTGTAGTGGTATAAACAATATGTAAGAATGTGCAGTCACTACTAGCAGCCCAAAAGAAATCCATTTTGTTTAGGACTGTCATTTAAGGGCAGGAAAAATAGAGCAGAACAGAACATTGTAAGCAAAATTGTTAAAATAATCACACTGTGATAACAGAAAATTTCTCCAGCAAAGAATGAACACTAACTATCCAAGTTCAAAAGTGCTATAATGTCTTGGCAATTTAAGAACTTCCACTTCTGGAGCACGTGTGATGGGCAAGACAGGCGCGTCCCTCCTGCAGGACTATCCTTGGTTTACCCCGTGGGACCTTGCCTTTGCCAGTGCCCGGGGCACAGCATGGTGGCAGCTGGTGGGAAACCTTCAGCCCCAGGATTCCCAGGCTGGCTTTACTGGAAGGAGACCCTGCAGGAGGTGCCAATGAGGACAGAGGTTTCTGTGCAGAAAATGTGTCTGGCTTCTCCAAAGGCAAGCAACCACCCAGCCACCACCAGCTTTTGAAAAATTTGGGATGGGATTAGGTGAGAAAGGCAGGAAGGAGGAGCGGGGCCCGTAAGGGTGAAAAAAGGACGGGTGAAGGCTGGCAGTGGGTGCCTTGCAGTGGAAGAAGCACCCACTAAGGCAGCAGTGAACAGGGTGGTTGATTTTCCCTGAGAAATTCAGAAAGAAATGCAAGAAATATATCATCATAAGTCTGAGTCAGGAGAAGAACTGACAGCCAGGAGGAGAAAACAGTCCTGGAGGGAAATCCCCAAATAGCTGAATTGCAAAAGCAATTCTGGAGCAACCCAGCCTATAGCAGCACTGGAAGAACTGGCAATGGAGAGAGAAAATTGTCAGCTGCACACAGAAGAGATGTGGAAGTCCTACCTCCATCAGGCAGAGCAAGCCTCAGTGCACTGGGGAGCAGGGGCAGACTGTGCCACCGAGGAGACACATTGCAGAAAGCAAAGTGGCAGGAAGGCAGAATTAAGTCCCTGATGCATAAGGGAGATTTGGTGATGATGACAGTCTAGCTTCAAACGAACCCATCCCTGAAAGAGTCCTCACAAAGGGAAGGGGTCAGTATTTTAAACATTGCCAGGATGAATTTCCTGGCATTGGGCCTGGAGGCGTTGGAACTTAGGGATTCCCACACTTCAGAGGTGTCTGTGCAGTTCATGGGGATCCTGATGCTGCCGGCTGCAATGTGGACTGTGGGTGCCCTAATGCACCTGGGGTACCATGACAAAGCTGGAAGCATAGGGAACACCACGTGCATGACACATGCTTGGGAACAAAGCAATGGCAAGGTCACATGCACATCCTCCAGTCTTGCAATTCTGTGAAGAAATAGGGGAAGAACAAAGCCAGATGTGATTTCCAAGCAAGTGAATATTTTGTGAAGCAATGTGTGATGACAATATTTCCAAAGCAGAATTAGAATGGTATACACTTGCTTTCAGTAGGTTTTTCTGCATTTAAGTTACTTTAATTTTATAATTGTTTTCTGCTTTTTGAAGTATTGCTAAAATATACCACCATTCAAACTTAAATAGTTTATCTGCCCTCAGCATCTGCATTTCTGTGGTTGTGTGCACTTCACAGTAACACAGACTTAGCAGCACACACTTGGGTGTACACCCTGTTACCACAAAACCACCCTGTTCTGTTCCCTGTGCAGAAGGGCAGAGTGCCTTACAGCCTGCACAGGCTCACGTGTTTCCCAGTGGAGCATCAGGATGTGGAAGGCAGAAAGACTTGCCAGTGCCTGAGTAAGAGCATTTGGGCCAGCACTGGACATCTGCCTATGACTCTGAAAGGATCATGCCATGAGAATAGCTACTAGACTTCAAACTGTAGCCGACACTGGGCTTAGACTAAACCACAGGAATTAATTTGCTGTATAGTAGAGGGAAAAGCTGGCATGAAAGTATACTGTGTATTATTGCTTTCTTAACAGGTTTACACTAACACCGATAAAAATATCAGTCCATTCATCTGAGCAAGCAAAACAGCAAACTGTCGAAAGAGTGAATCCAGCCTAATTCTTCTTTGTGGAGAAATGTTCCCTCCCCCTCAGCCCTTTACATGCCCCACTGAGCAGGGACAAAAAATTTTCAAAACAATGGTGGTAAAAGAATTTCAAGTCCTGTATCTGTTTTCATTTAGCAAATACTTACCAAGCTTTTTGAGATATTTTGAAGAGGCATTTTTTTCTTCCTTTTTAGCAGACAACTTGCAGAACTTACTAGTACAAATGTAGTGACCATTAACTTGATATCCCAGAAAAGAGTTGATGTAGTTTAAATTCAAACATAATAACAGAACCGATGCAACTGTCTTAATAAAATCTATATAAGTATCCATACTGTGTTTTCTCTTCATCTGAAGAAATGGAACTGGTACCCACAGATGAGATTAATCACATTTGATTTACAAAAAGCATCATTCTAAGCTTTCTGTTCTGACTCCTAGCTCAAAACACTGCATTTCTAATCGTATGCCATGGGCTCCATAGTTCAAGTTATTAAAAAGTACTTCCAGAGGGTATGACTATGTGTACCAAAACCATTCTGATAGCAGACCTGATAGCTGCAGACAATGATGTTGTGGTATGCCTATGAAGGAAATTCAGAGATATCCTTTGAGAAACCAAGCAACCAAAATTGCAACAAACTATATTTCCTTCGTATATTCTGCACTCATTTTATCACAAAGGAAGAAAAAATGTTGCCTTGTGCAGACACAGATTCTGAACTCTCTTCCAAAGACAATTTTCCTCTACTGAACATATAAATCCTAACGCAGAATTACAGCAGACAGAATTTATTATAGTTAACATTTTTTCCTGCAAGTATGTAGTTACTCAGTTTCTGATTTTACATAGTAATTCTTTTTCCAAAACTCTTTTGGAGCAGAGCCATGACTCTTCTTAAGTAATTCTTGGCAAGCACAAGCAGCACTTAACACACACACTGTGGCTTCACTCTTTTGTAATCTATATTTTTAATACAAAAGTTCTTAATTTTCATTGCACAAAAGCCATGATATTGTTTTCATTTCCCAGTGAACACTACCCTAAAGATATTATTTCAGAAGTTGTGCACAGGCATGTTGCTAAAATAAGACTGGATTCAGAGTCATGGCAAAAATACACGTTTGCACATTCAAAATGTGTTACATATGAATATTCTCAAATTTGTTTAGAATGCATTCTTCCTGTTACATTGCTGCCAGCAAACATTTTTTATTAGAATACTTCCAATGGGATTACATAAAAGGAAGGAAAACACAGCCAAAACAAGTTTATTTTTATGTGATCAGATATTCATGGAATTCCTTGCCCTGTTAATGAAAACCTTTTTATTCTGTTCTGAGAGAATTTTCTAGAAACACATGTATTATTTCTGCTAAGACATGTAGTGTTAACCTGTAATGAGGCAGTGTGGAAGAAACAGAAGTCATGTTTATTTGCACTTGTAGTGGGACTCAGCCGGGTCTCCAAGGTAAAGACCATTCCTCTACAGAGCAGTTTTGTACAAATAATAAATGTTTACAATGACAAATTGTGACAGACTTTACACGTATTTTATAAATTAATAGATTTTTTTAATTTAAGAAAAGTGTTTCAAAATCTGTTCTAGACATCAACAGCACTCAGGATAAATCTGTGTAGGAAATCATTGAAGCAGGAGATCATGAAAATTAACAAATATACTATAAATCTGCAAAAGTAGATGGTTTTAAAGGGCGTGGCAGTGGAGAAGGTTTGAAGAATGGCAATGCTGGAATTCCTTAAGGATCTTGGCATCACTCTTGTTTTAAATTTTCAATAATGATTATTTAGGACTGTAGGAAAGAAACCTGAGCATGACATCAATGTAACAAGGTGTGCTGTTGTGATGACAGAGCTGGAAGGTATTGACAAGGCAGACGAAAATTGGGGTATCATACAGAAAAAATTCTGAGGAAAAAAATTATAAAAGCAGGAAGAAATTCAATAGCTGAAAAAAGGATGTCATGCACAAGGGATTTACTACAGTATACAAGGAAAAGACTTTTTTCTGGAAGTGATTCAGAAAAAGAAGGATGTAAGTACATCTCAGCCCATGGGAGGTTTGCTGTGCATCACAGGCATAACACAGTGGCAGAAAAATTGAAGGTAGCACCAGGATGTGCTAAATGTAGTATTTCCACCAGCAATAGGAAAGGTCATGACAGTTTACAATTCCTTAATTGTGGTTCAATGCATAACTGAATCACTCATGCTTGGAGGGACTGAAATGTGAAACGGAATAATGAGGGAAATTAGGACTTTGTTATCGTCTGACTTGAGAAAAGATGGCTTTGCATGTTAGTGAAATAGAAGTTGGAGGTGGTCCTCTACATTGGACTGTACAAATGCATCAGAAGGAATGCACTTGAAATGGGGATTGTGTTATAAACCTTCAGGCCCACTGGTTTCTGGAACAACCTAGCAGGTTGTTCTGGGGTCTCTGGAGCCTCTCTTATCAAGAGGCTTTCCATCTCCCTATTTACATAGTGACAAACATTGTTGTCTGTCAAAATATTCGCAAAGATGGTTTTCCACAGGTTCAACGATAGGGTGGCACAGACACACCAGCTATGCACTGAATCCTTTGGGGATTTTCTGGTGGTTTATGAGGAGAAGCTGGTTAGTTAGTGGTCATTGCTTGCACAGAAATTCTGTTTCCACTGGTGAACAGGAAGATGCTGGTTGGATGGATGGATCCCGCCCATGGGCCATGTTGGGTTACAGGACTATCAGAATACCACTAATACACAACCACTTCATACCCTTTACTGTGGCATTCATACGTGAGGAATCATTTGTACAAACACAGCAGAAACCTAAGAAGAAAGTATGAAAGAGTAGTTATTACCTAAGAAATAGAAGAAAAAAAGTACAATCAATCAGTTAACAGCAGTTCCAGAGAGTCAGTGGCAACACCACCAAATAACACCCCCTGACCACTCCTATATGGCACCACAGCAATGAGCATGTCTTGCCTGTTGCAGCCATCCTGGCATCAACGGTACAGGCACCTCTGCCCTCTTCTGCCTCATCCCCCTGTGTCACAGCTCTGAATAGCATTAACAATGTTTCTCCAGCCGCCCTGGGGGCTCCAGAGCCTTCCCTTTCCCCACAAAGCAGAAAAGTCAGATGACAAAACCAGAAGAGTTGTTTTCCAGTGGAGGAGAGTGTGACTATGCTTGCTGATCATGGAGCCAGGTAGGAGGGTGCTGCAGCAGCAGAGCTTGGGACGAGACAGTGGTGCATAGGAAGCTCTGCACACCTGCGCTCTTCACTGCTGTGTGGCTCACTCTTGACACACTGCTTTTATTTTACCAGGAGACAAATTTTACCAGGTCTGCTTCATTCTTCAAGAGGTCACATTCTGCAAGCACCTATGTATTCAAGAGAAAAAAAAAATCTGGGAAAAACAAGTTGCCTTCTCCTTTGCCACATATTTTAAGTTGTATGAAACATGAGGATGAGATTCTGAAAATCCACAATCAGGACACAGTCAAAATGTTGGACATTTTTTGAAAGACAGGCATGTGACATGTCATTAGTCCCTAGGATGTCACTATGACAGTGAAGCTGTCAGATGGCTTTTACAGGACAAACTAACAGGCATATCTCCAAAAGGTGGAATTCTGCAATACAATCTCTGTGTGATCTTTATACTTTATAGGGGTTTTTTTAAAGATGACAGTTCCTGCACTCCAGGTCACAAAAATCTCATGTTGCAGAAGTAGTGCAAGAATGCCAAGGAGTTGGCAGCAGGTTTATTCCGCTGAGGTAGGAGAGTGAGAAATGGGTATAATGATTCACTGTAAAAGTAGTTACAAGAGGCAGGGAATTGCTAACAGCCTTTGTGTGCTGGCAGGGCTAAGATGTGAGTATCCAATCAGTAATTACACCTAGTCCTTGCCCTCAGCCATGAAGAAATGAAGCCACAGCCAGCTCAGAACTCCCCACATAAACCAAAATGTATTTTGAAAATTTCGAGGAGCAGTGATTACCAGAATTCCAACTCTATGCTGCCTTACCTGCCACCTCACTTCTAACCACCTAAGGAAGATGGTGCTGCCTATATTTTTAGATTTACAGTCTTATCCTCACAAAGCACTTGAGTGTTGTGCCATTTATGCAACACATTGCAGATAGTTTTTGCTTAACTGCTGGGCTGAAGCTTTTTCCACTCCAGTTTTCAATCTCTTCTGTGAGAAGAGTGAGAAAAGTCCTGAGAGGTAAATTTTCATTTTTACCTCAACACTTCACTTAAAAAAGCCCTCCAAATTTTTAAATATGAGCAACAAAATCTTGGAGCATTTGGCTTTCAAAACACATATCACACAAATGTAAGTATTGCCATCAGCGTTGTTTATACAGCTACCATTTACAAATCAGACCAGGCATCAGCCACAACACAATAAGAATAACTAATTTTAGACTGGGTTTTTGGACCCTTGGCCTAAAAAAGAGCTAATTTGTAAAAGCTTTCCAGAAAGCACGACTCATCTGAAGATTTCTCCAAGCTGTTAAAGGCATCCATGTTAGGGAATTCTGTCATGGATTTTTCTAAAATTACTTTCTAAAAAGCTCCTTGGAAAACTAACTTTGTCCCTTTCTTTCGCCATTTCTCCAGCACTCATACATATTTTATCCAAACATACTTAAGGGTATGCCATTTTGTTAATACAAAGAGGTTTTTCAAGCTTGGATCAATACTGATGATCAGTGATTTTACTTTTTCAACTCCAGAATGTAATTTCCACAGAGAAGGAGGAAAGAAGAACGCATGTGATTGAACTGTTTGGTCAAAAACTGGAAGAAAAACTAATGTAAAAATCTCAAAAATCATTCCAAACTGCTCTTCTCAGGCAAGCCTCAGCAGTTTCTATAGCTCCCATCACTACGCCGTTCAAAAAAAGCCCTCTTCAGGTGTTTGTCTTTGCAAACAAACAAAAGAAGATGAACTGGGTCACATTTGGCAGCTCACAATGTTGCCAGTGTCACTTTATATTTAAGCACTCAAGTACCACACCTAACTTCTCACAACTACAAGAGTTTATTTTCATAAAGCCAACAAACAGTATCTCTGTCAGTGGTATACATGAGGCTGTGCCATTCATAAATGTTTGTGAGATGGAGAAGTTGACATGTTTGCTTGAGAATAAGCATCACATTAATTAAAGATATTCTCAGGAGAACAAAATATAAGCCACAGCAATTGAACTGAGTGCCCTCTGCGCTGTTGTTCAGAAGTCTCTGGGGCAAAGCCAAATGAAGTATAATTAATATGCCTGGGAACCCATAAACAAACGAAAGGGGCATGGTGGGAAGTGGGATTTCACTGTCATTTACATGTAGGTTTATCGGAGTTGATAGCTAATAAATACTTTTGGAAGTGCTTATCTGTTGAAAATTATTTCCCTTCTGGAGCAATGTTTCTCTAGAGACAAACTGTGCTATGCATGAAGCAGAAAAATCTTTTTCTTAAAAGCAATGGTGCCAGAAAAATATATTACCACAGACATATCTTAAGCCAAAGCCAGTGAAGATTTTTGGCTAAAGTTGCATGCATCTGAAGTAGAGATGTCCTTTATACTGAAGTCTTCCCAAGGGTGATTGTAGCTTCAATCAGTGTGGGGATCATGGGGACATACTAAACAGTACAGTATACACATTCTATGTTCATATTGTAAGGGCTAGTGCACAGCACGGTGTTTTACAACTCAATGAAATATTCATGGAGACCAAAGCACAGCTAAATTGGAGCCTAACCAAGCCAAACTATAACTTTATTTCTTTTCCCCATCACATTACACAACAGGCAAAGCTAGAAATAGGCAGGCAATAGTTTGGAGCAGCTTCCTGTTTAAATGCCATTTAGCCCAGGAAAATCCGTCATTCCAGCCAGGTGAATAAGAAGCATCTTGTGTAACCAGTATGAGATTTCCCTAATTTCCCCTCTGCAATTCCTTTCTCAAAACCTGCTGTTTTCCACACTCTTGGGGGAAGATCTACTACCAATTCAGTATCTCTTGCTAATGTAATGGGGATCCTAACTCCATAAGGAATTAGGTTGGCAAATCTCACTTGATAAAGTCATAGCATCAAACCCATGAAAGTGCCTGGAGAGGAAGAGGCAGGGCTAAACACACAGTTCTGCACATAATTTTTTTTTAAGTCTGATCAGGTAAGCAAAGAGATCAAGATGAGAAAACATTTCCTATCTGGTCTCTCACCTTGCATTTCAAAATAAACCGACACTTAAAAAAAAAGTAAAAACTAACAAAAACTAGCGGGTGAAAAAGTAGCTGCTTTGTTTCAGCCCTGATGTGTGGGCACTTGCCTTTAAACCATAGCATTTAGGTAGCAGACTGGTAGTTAATATTATTGTCATGCTATGAATGTTTTACTTAAAACATTAACTGAATATGGGGAAATAGTACTGCATCCTTTTATCCTATTGACTGAAAGTAATCTTATCAATTAAACAATTTTCCTAGCAGAAGATTTGCTTTTACAGTCTGAGCTAGTATTAAATACAAAAGAAAAATGCATTTAAGTTGAATGACAAGCATTGGTGGTGGCAGAGGGAAGAAATGTGGGAATAAAGGACAGCTGACTATGTTCTCCAATTTTAGGGTGCATAATTGTTCCAAATATTCCTTTGAAGTTTGAGATTGGGTGTTGGTTGGTATAAAAGGCCTTCTCACCACAACTGAAACATAGAAGAATTTTATCTTTCAGTGTTACTTATTCCAAGTTTAATTAAACTTCATTCAGCTGTGGTATGTCTTAACTCCCCTGTGACTCAGCTCTGACAATAGTCAGACAAAAATACCATCGTGTCAGCATCATGCAGAAGACAGTGAAGCAGCGTCAAAATTTCAGAACAAAGGAATAAGGGAGTCCACATTGTTGTATTTACCAGAACTGGTCCTGCATCTACTGAGATTTGTATAATCATTGGTTTAGTGTCAGGCACATGAAAGAAACAAGCTGGTGGAGGACTGAAAGCCACTGTGGGACCCTACCTATATGGCACGTGTGGACTGAAAAACTGAAAACACATAAATGTTCCATTATTGTGAGTACAGGATGAGATTGCTAGCATGCATGCTAAAAAAATTCCACCAAGCACTGTCCAAGTCTCCCAATAGAGTAGGAAAAATTTAATTTTCTACTCAAAGGCTGTGGGCAAAGTAAATTTTCTTTATAGCAGTACTATTAGAAAATGATGGAGAAATATTTTTTATCTGCACCTTCCCTTTTTAACTTAAACAATGGGGTTTTTAATGCACTATATACATAGTAAAAGTATTAATGTAAGTTTAAGAATAAAAAAAACCCTCAAAAATTATGTGCAAAAGCAAAGAAAATAGAAGAAAATTTCTACAATAATGAACAACATTTTCAAAAACTACCAATGGAAAACAGCCAATTTACATTTACAGTGTCTGTGTGTAAAGAGGTGATGCAATAGCAAAGGCAGAATAATGATTGCAGAGTAATGAAAAGCATCTTTCTTTGTTCACGTAGAAAGCCAAGGTCAGTCCCATATTTTGGATATTGTGGAAGACATGCCTAGCTATCAAAAGCAGCAGTTTTTCCTGAGAAAATGTCTGAATAAATTCTTTTTTTATCATTCATTCTGGATGCCTTAGTAGAAGAAGAAAGAGCAGCATCCTTCACACTGTGGAGCACAATGCCATTTTAAGATGCTGTGGTGTTTGTGGTGGCACAGTGTGCTGATGACATCTGTGACCTAAAATTCAAACGCCTACTTCAGAAGCACAGGTTATTTCATAGAATCATAGAATCACGAAATCATGGAAAAGACTTCAAGATCATAGTATCCAACTGCTAGCCTAGCACAATGAAGTCCACCACCAAACCACATCCCTAGGTAGCACATCTACATGTCCTTTCAATATCCGCAGGGATCGTGATTCAACCACTTCCCAGGGCAGCCTCATCCAGTGCTTGATAATCCTTTCAACGAAGAAATCTTTCCTTATGTCCAGTCTAAACATCCTCTGGTGCAACTTAAAGCCATTTGCTCTCTCTTCCTATCCCTTCCTGCTTGGCAGAAGGGGCTGACCTCCCCCTCATTACAATCTTCTTTCAGGTAGAGGGTGATAAGGTAGCTATGGAGAGTGATAACATCCCCCCTGAGCCTCTTTCTCTCCAGGCAAAACAACCCCAGCTCCCTCAGCTGCTCCTCACAGGACTTGTGTTCCAGACCCTTCCCTAGCGCCATTGCCCTTCTCTGGAAATACTCCAGCACATCAAAGTCTTTCTTGTAGTGACGGATTCAGAACTGGACACAGCACTCGAGGTGTGGCCTCACCAGTGCTGAGTACAGGGTGCTATCACTGTCCTGGTCCTGCTGGCCACACTGTTACTGATACAGGCCAGGATGTCATCGGCCTTCCAGACCACCTGGGCACAGCTGGATCCTGTTAAGCCTCTGTTGACCAGCACCCCCAGCATCTTTTCTATCAGACAGCTCTTGCCCAAACCTGTAGTTCTGCCATTGTGTATGGTGTGGCACAAGAGGGTTGTGGCATGTGAACCTTCTTCAAGGAGCCTCAAGCTATCCTTCCTTCATTAGTTTTAGCAAATCCCTAATGAGCTTGCTGGACTTTGAGAATTCCTTTCTGTGGTATCCAGCTTTGCCCATGCCTGACTTATTTCAGAACCAAGTTCCATAACCATTTTTTCTTTCACACACTCAGTAGCCTTGTACCGCACTCTGATTATTCATGGGGGAAGCTCTCCCAGCTGGAACATTAAGAAGATAGTTTTGAGGCTATCAAAATTTTACTTCTTCTGCAGACTTCAGCATTTATTTTCCAATTAATTTCCCTAGAAACCTTTTTAGCTGTAAATTGTGATGTATTCTTTAAAGAAAGGGTATTGTATGTTCTTTCCTTTACCTTTGTTCTTTCCTTCTTTCATATCTTCAGTAGAACAAAGAATCAAAATCAAAATCAAAAATTGCTTCTCATGAACTACTAATTGAATTGTTTGTACACATACACCACAATTTCTTTACCATGAGTAATGTAACTGTCATGTACCAAGTTCATTTGACATTTGCTGAAGTGCACTTCAAGATAATTGCAGCAATACTTTTCAATAAGAATTAAAGCTAATATGTTGTCTTTATGTTCTAATATTTTTCTACAATATATATATATTCTGTATTAGTAAATGGATTATCACAGGTCCAGCTGTGCTTAGATATTGTGCTGAAGTCACCAGACTCTGCAGAGAGGATTGTGTGAACACAGCTATGCTTTTTGCAGATCTGAGATAGCTTTGTACAACCACAAGGATTTTTTCATCCCACTAGTAGCTCTCATATCATAAAAGGACTCAGATCTGCATGCAAAACCAGATGCAGAGTGTTTGCTTTTCCCGTACTGATACCCTAATGCAGACAGGGAGGAAAATATGACACAAGGGACAAAATTTTGATCTTGAAAATTTTGCTTGTACTTTCCTCAATGCTGGTTGTGTTTATCTGTTTGACTAAAAATTCCCCAGGCATTGAATGCATCTGAGGAGAAAATCTACTCTGAGCAGCTTTTTCTCTATTTCCTGTTCAACTACAATGAAGAACCAAATCCCTGGGAAGCCATCTTTTCGGACTTCTAGGTGAGCCTTTAGCACACCTCCCACATATGCACCAACCTTGACTCCTCAGAAAATGGGTGAGATTTTATAGAAAAAAAAAAAAAAGATTATGTGATTCTGGTCTTATAAGTAAGATTATTTGCCAAACTCCTTTGCCTCAGATGAACAGCCTAACCACTGGGATAAATAATGCTTTCAGTTTGCTACTCTACTTACTCTTATGTTCTTCCTGCAGAAGGGCATTATGTCAGCAGGAAGGATGCCTCCGAACAAAAATATCCCATCACCTGATAGTTTGACCATTATTCTGGAGAGATCAGTGTGTTTTTCAAATGCCTTGATAGGAAAGAACACATTAACTCAGGCCTCCAGCTTCTAAACCAAGTGTTTTTTTATTATAAGGCTATTCTATAAATATTGAGTAATGCTTCCCCACTTTTTCTTTTTTCTACAAAGAAGCAGTGACCTCCTGCTCAGCTGATTAAAATAACAGATAAAGGTGACTACTCATAGGAGGATGTTCAGGTTTGTGGATCCCAAGATTACAAATGCGAATCGGCTTCAGGAAGATTCGGTCTACCCATTCTTCATTAGCTGTAGTAAATACTTAATGATCTTGCTGGACTTTGAGAATCTCCTTCTGAAGTATCCAGCTTTGCCCACACATGACCTACTTCAGAACCAAATTCCTTTGTATTTTCTTATATAACTCCACTAGACCTATACCACACTCTGACTATTCAGTGAGGAAGAAAGTCAAAGTGTCAGTTAATTTAGAGGTGTAATTGTGTCACAACATGTGAAGCTAGAAGTGATCACAGACAGCAACTGCTCTTTGTCAGTAAAAGGAGCCTGTGGGGAAAAAAGAATGGACAGAACTTACTCACATGATCTCCCAGTCCCTAACACCATGTGCCTGGGCCATTTATTGAAATAGAGATGTTCTCAGTGTATTTAGTAATCTTCAGTGGATTCCCCTTCCAAGAAGCTGTCCAGCACCCCTTCAGTAAGAATACCATATAATATAAACCAAAGTGCTACACAGCTAGTGAAGTACATTCACATATTTTAAAGACTCCAGACAGCCCTGCTCTTCAAGTCTGGAGTGATGATATGCTCCTGTCAAGGCACAGCAGTCCAGTTTCCTAACTCTGGACAAAACAAAATCCATAAAATCTGTTCAAAACTGCTCATACCTTCATTATACTTTAAGCTGTGGAAATCTGGGACAGATGTGATAGAACTCAAGTGTGTAAGTACTAGAGACTGTTTCACAAAGTCCAAAAATGAAAGCACATCTGTTGCTCTCTTCATCTGAAAGCTGTTTACTTGTGCAGGCATTTCTTGCCTTTGGTGGTGTATTTGCTCCCTTTAGTCTGCAGTGGTCTAGGGGATTAGCTACAGATAAAACATATAGACCTCAGCCAAAGCATTATGATTGGTTTGACATGTTGGTCTATATTCCCTTAAAAAAAGTCACCTTTCACTTTTTCTTGTATTTTTCCAAACTTTTTTCTTTAGTAACAGAACTCAAGTAAATCTGAGCTGAAAGTTTCCATCCTTTCAGATTCAGCTATGCATTTACCATTTCATTAACATGGTTTGTACAAATAAAAACAGGTATTACATCAGAATTCACTTTAGGGAATTCACTCTGATGCTTAGTATGGACACAAAATTCTACAACTGAAACAAATACTGCAGTCTATGTAGTTATCACTGTAGACAGACCATCAGAAGATATATTTGTTTAAGAGAGATGTTACTATCCTTGACTTTCTTCTGGAAGAAGTCTTCACACTGAAGACATTAAACCTGTTTGTGAAACATCACTGGCGGTGCCAAAGTAAAGAATGAAATACACCCTTAAAATTTAGCTGACCTGCTCTGGAAAAATATGTATTAAATCCTCTAAATCAAATCATAGTAACTCTCATGTGTTGGGGGTTTGGGATTTTTTTCTATCAAATTAAACCTTAGAACTACACAGTCTTTTAAATTATGCTTTCCTACCAAGCTAGCAGCTTAACACAATAGTATCATTCATATCTGTTTGGTACATTTAGCTTAAGCCTCATATGCAATTGCCTTATTAAATTACCTGGTGCTTTCTGGTATTTTGCTTAGTTTTGCCATAGTAGAGTACCAATGCAGCTGTTCCTCCGGTTTTGAAATTTGTTCCTCTTTTTTTTTTTCCTCTTTTTTAAGCTTTGCTGACTGCAAGCCAGTGAGTGACATGAAACAGTTCAAACATTCAGACTAAAATTTTAAGAAACAAGTGCCTGAAAATTAGGTCTACATTTTCCTCTGCATATTGAATCTCACTTTTCAAACGTCAAGGAGCAAATGTTCTTGTATTTTATTTTTTCTTATAACAACAAAATAAATCTAGGAAACTGATCGCTACAGCACAAATAAATTGTGTTTTCTTACTCAAAGCAATAAAAAACACCAGCTATTTTTTCGTAAAACATATAAAGGTTTGAAGAACTATTATAGAAAATAGTAGCTATACTTGACAAAACTACTTACATTATCTAGTAAGGACTTGAATATATAGTCTGTTTTCTTTAGATGAATATACATATCAGCTTTAAGCTGATAACAGAAGCCATGAAGTCATCCAGCAATTTAGCTAGCAGAAGAAGCAGGGTACAGGCAAGGGAATGACCTGCTGTCAGGTAATAAAGTTTACAGCTGAACTGTATCAATTACTGCGGGAAAATTTACTGGTGTACGCCACAAGGCCTCACATTCCCTGCTACACTCCGCACCTTAGTTTGTAGTCCCATGTGCACAGGCGTGTTGGGGATATGTGGTGATGCTAGGACACTCATGTTTGCCTGGCTGCACTAAACCTGGGCTCTAAGGGTACTGTGACCCATTTGCAAGCCCACTGCTAGCACAACAATCAATCTCACGAGTGGAAAGGGAATGCATCTGACACACCTTTTACAACACGTAAGCTTCTTTCACCCTCAAGACTCACGTGTTTATTTTCCATTTTGCTCTATACTAGTAGGCGCAAATTACTTTCCAGGTTTATGTGAATTCCTGTTTGACCAGCCACCAAAGGCTTTGGTGGTTTTCAGCTGTATGTTTTCTGTGACTCATTTTGTTCGTAAGCTACACAGCTTGCTCACTGCAAGATTTGTGGGCAGTATTTGCCTACAGCCTGTATTCAGGCACACTGAGATGCTCTTAAAACAATCACTATTGTTGGCAGTCAGGCACATGTGCGAACTTCCCCTGTGCCCTAATGCAGTGGCCAAAATGAACAGAGCCGTGCATTAGACCCAAAGGACCGCTTGGAGAACAGATGTCCCATGCGGAACTATCCTGGCTGCCCATAAAAGGCACCTCTTGGCCTGGTGTTTGCCCCTGCAGGGAGGAGCACAACGTGTTTGGGTGTTATCCAACCACACGGAAAGTTAGTTAATGCCACTATTATCCCAACAGATGGGCATAGCTCTGAGCTGATCAGAGGCTGCATTTTGACATAGTTGCCAGCAGTATTATGTCCAACCGCGTGAGCCAAAAGGGTCTGTCAGTTTTGAGCTTTCATGCTTCTAGTTAAAGACATGCCCTGCTGCTAATCTTGCTTTTCCCAAACTAGATTAGATTTAAGACATTCAAATGCCTTTCCCATGACTTCACAAAAACATTCCTTATGTCAGGCCTAAAACATCAGGCACAGTAGTGCCAGGCCAGTGTGTGGTCACAGCCCCTGGCCCACCTTTTTATTCTTGTCTCCCCACAGATTCTCGGCTGGATAAGTAGCTGGGATGAGCCTCACTCTTCCCTAGCGATGGGAACTGTAAGCCAGTTAGGCTAATACTTACATGGAAATGTAAGGCAGCGTAGACTTCTTGGTGGCAGTCAAATGCTAGGGATGAGTCACACCTCCACAGCTGACTAGAAGGTGAGTTGTCAAGGGCTACCGTGACAGCAAAATGCTAGACACACTTATGCCTGTTAATTGCTGTGTGCTTAAAAATGGACTAATGAGATGTTTGTGATTCAAACTCCTGCAGTGGCCAGTTGTCTGCCTGCCTTGCTTGAGGTCTCATTCTTCAGTCATAACACTGCCACATGTCGACCTGACTTCTGACATCCAGGGCTGGCTCTGGAAGTCATTTCTGCCAGCCTCAGTGCCACCTGCTCAGAAAGCAGCTCCCAGCAGAAAGAAAACTGATGTCACTTGATGATGCATATTGCTGGGAGACATTATGTTTTCTTTCTCTCTTATGTGTTTTGTCCGTTACTGCTATTTTTAAGCATTGTTGGGTTTTACCTTCTACCTGCAGCCACTACCCTTAGAGATGATTCATTAATGAAAATCTTGCAGAAGTAAGTGTCACTCTTGTTCCTGGCACATGGCAAAAAACACTGATTAGTCACAGAAGCCTCAGCTTCCTCACACACCTCTCAATCCCAAATGACAATTCTAGGAGTGTGTCATCTTATGGTTGTTTCCAGCTGTTTATTCCTGGATGGCTATTTTTCTGAAATGTTGTTTATCTTTTCTGTGAAGCAGAGTTTCTCTGTAAATTCACATTAATGATGTGTATATTAGGCAATTTTGCTGCTCTCAAACTATACTAGTTGCATTTCAAATTAATTTCCACTAACACAAATCATTAAGTTATTTCAAAATAAAATCAGCAAAAGCCAAATCTAGTAATTATCCCTAGGAAAAAGCAGATTAAAAAAAAAAAAATCTTATGTCTGGATTTAAAAAATATATGCATTTTTCATTTGTGTCCACTATCGTCTTGGGTTTTTGTAACGTATTATTAAATTACTCCATGGGGAAACTGAACACAGACATTACTAAAACCAAGATGTTATTTCCTTAGGACAGGTCACAAAAGGAAATTAGTAAAAGAGTAATAAGAGTCTGCATGGGAGCTGAGATAAAGTCTTACAGAAAATGACAGCAAAAAGAAAATTAAGATTTCCAGGAACAATAATCAGTATTTTTAAAAAAACAAGCAAACAACCATGGAAACATGCTTTCACCTTTTCTAAGTATCAATATGCAAATACTTGGAACCATTTTTTGCATGATTTAGTGAATGCTCTGCATTACAACCATCAGATCCTCTGTTTGTGCCTGTGCCCTGTGAAAGCCCACTATTCACTCACTTTATTTCACAAAGGGAAGGAAAAAAGTTGAATTTTGATCTCTGACAGCTGCATAAAAGTCGTTTCAGGAGACACTGCAAGCACCCAGGAAACTGGAGTAGGGGCAAAAAAGCTTCAGGGGATCACAAAAGCTCTTACTGCTGCAGAGCAGTGCAGCAGCACGTCCTTGCTCACACCATCAGTCAGACCAGGGCCATGTCAGAATGACCTGTACCCTCCACTCAGCCCATAAGCCCAGTTGTCTCAGCAGAGAAATCAGGGGATGGCAGTAGCACCCAGTGTATAAGCAAGTCTCAAAAAACTGTCACAGAACACAGTTACACCCATAAAGTCAAAAAAAGGGTTACCTAATTTCCAGTGGTAATTGAATTGCACACAATTATTCTCTTGTGAGAACATTTAGCTAATGCATTGCCTTATTTTGACCAGCAATTATGTAAACATTAACAGAAATGTAACAATGGGGTCACTTTTTTCAGACTTAAAAGCTGGAACTATAAGTGACGAACCATCAAAACACCACAGTGTCAAAGAACAAGTACATATTAAACACTTTCAAAAGAATTCTAATTTACTTTTTACATGTTTGTATTTCTGTTTGCAATTATCATGTTTGTATACATAAAAGAATTCACGGTTCTTTCAAACGTTGTTTTAGATCACACTGACCAAAATTTTACTAAAATAGTACAAAAAATCGTAATGAACCAGAAGAATGTGCATTGCTTTACGTACTGGGTCTCAGTAAAATCCCCCAAATTCTAGAAAGGAGACATAGATACTGTGAAATTCATTCTAAGAGCAGGAAACGCTTACCTCTGTAGGTAGATTTACAGATGCAGGAAACCTGTCTCTGACAAACGGTATGGAAAATACCTATCAGGAGAGGCCTGCTGTTAAGCTTTCTGCAACTGTAGGAAGAGGCAGGTAGTTGAACTAATCTGCGGCTAACTGGTTTCCAGTTAATAAAAAATTTTCATTGCTTCTTCTCACATTAACACTTAACGCTGACCCCCAACAGATCTACCACTTTCATCCAACCACAGGTCCCCTCTGTACCCTTCTCTCCTTCCTGCAAGAACAAATAGAACCTGCTTTATCCCCTCCCTGCTAAATACAGATTTTGAAACAGATCGCTTATGTCCATTTTTATTAATTAAGAGCTAGTTTCAGAGGTCACATCCTTTTCCCCCACATGCTAATCCCCTGAGCTCTTATCACCTTGTTAAATGTTTAATGCTGTGAG
Organism: Ifrita kowaldi; assembly: GCA_013398055.1. Classification (NCBI taxonomy): domain Eukaryota; kingdom Metazoa; phylum Chordata; class Aves; order Passeriformes; family Cinclosomatidae; genus Ifrita; species Ifrita kowaldi. Next base: position 69,840 of record VZRS01002818.1, read on the forward strand.
CATGCACTGGTGAAAGCTGGGTCAGGTCAGCGACCTCCCTGATGGGGGAAGAGGCCAATATTGGAGATATAATGGACGTCCCCCAAGGGCTGAAGGGGAGGAGGAGGCAAAACAGCTGCTAATCTGCCACAGCAGAGTGACAGCACATTCTCCTGGCACATGTTCATCTTAATTTTTGCAATTCCTCTGTCTTTGTTTTCTTGTGTGTATATACATAATTTGCCAACTTAGAGTAGCCCAAGAAAACTAGACACCTCTAAGAAAATAATTCATCTCCTTTTGGCTACAGAGACATGTACAAATATGATCAGAATTTTGATTAATAAATGCGCAAAGAATCCACTGAAACATTGTCAGCACAACCTGGTTCTGACACTGAAAGTGATAGAAGATTTTTCAAAGAGTGGAGTGATGCCAGTTTGCATGTTTGGTTTTGGATGTTTTCCCTGCAGGAAATAAACACATGGAAGCTAAGGCCAACCACAAAGAGATTCTTATCAGCTCAGAGAAACCGTCCTTGTCTCCAGACAATAACCCACCTTGGTTAAAAAAACAGGTTTACTCAACAAAGCTGTTTTCAACCTTCTTTGACTGGGACATTGTATAGGGAGATAGGGATGAGGTGAAAAGAGTTTTTATTGTAATTTAAATTATTCTGTTATTTTACATTAGTTCCTGGCAGACTGGAGAAAGTAATAATAGTGTGAGTTGAAAATTGAGGATCTCGTGCATTAAGGTTTAATGATATCTGCAATTAAATGATCCAAAAACTTAGACAAACATGACACAAAAAGACAATGTGAAGGTCTTAACTCATGAACTTTAAGATTATTTTGTTCTGACAGAAAACATAATGAGAAAAATTTGTCCTCTTCTAACTAAAAAACTTCTTTTTTTTTTTTTTTGCCCCACAGTCCTGATCAACCTAAGGAACGAGAATATTGGGATATGGTTGGTGGGAGAGACAAGTCTCTATTTGTGATCCTGTATCTCACAAAAATTGATTTTCTCTGACTTTAATTTTTGAGTTTTCCCAGAGTTACCATAAGAAGTTATTTACTTTCTTTATGCCTTTTGCTCATGAAAGTTCCTCTCTGTCAGGAAGATGGCATGTCACATCTATAAGACAAAGAGAATTGGAGAATAACTCAGGCTGGGAGGGATTTTTGGAGGTCACCTGATCAGAACTCTGCTCAGACCAAGGCAAATTTACCGCAGGTTGCTGAGGTCACAGTCAGTAGAATTCTGAATACCCCCAAGGATGGACAGCTCACAGCCTCTCAGGTCAACATCTGCCAGTGTTTGATCACCTCACAAGGGGAAAAACCCTCAACATTTGATCAGAATGTTGTGTCCCTGTTGTGACTTTGTATCTGTCTCCCTAACCCTCACACCTCAGTTAACACAAGAGAAAACAGAACACCCAGACCCACGTTTTCAGTGTGACTGAGACAAGGCGGCCAAAGGATGTTAGAGCTGCAGAAGGAATGCTCTCATGAGGAATTTCCAGTCTGGGAAAACCTGCAGTGCCTTGTCTGAGGCTCATCTGAAGGTTATGGCTTCATATGCCTTCTCTTACTAGTTTCCCAGGGAGTTGTTTACTTTCTTTTTAAAGTCCAGCTGCACCTTCTTCTCTGACCTTCTGAGAACAAATTATTTGCGACCTTCCTGACACAATGAAAAATGGATCTACATTAACTAGAGGCAGCCACTGTATGATGATCACAACATTTACATTGGACTCTTTTTTTGACCCTAGTGTTCGCTTTGTCAAAGGTACATTAATTACTCAAAACTTGCATCATATACGTCAACATGAACATTCAGGTCAAGATAAAGCCTTGAGAATGTTTTCCTTCTTTTGTTTTGCAATGTACTTGCGTTCTTGGGAATTAGTCTACAACACAGGGCAAGGTAAATAGCTAAGCTGCAGAAATGCACAATGACAGCAGCAGAGTACTTTATTATACGGGAAGCTAAGCCATCTTAGGCACTCTGTAACTCTATTGTCAAGTAGGTCTTCAAGAAAGCAAAAAAAGTGATATTTTAGATGAAGTCTGAGAGCCAGTGAGTAGTTTAAGCTTTGATTAGAAATTAATTTGAAACATTAGTGTCAAAAAAAAAAAATTATAGATTTCATGTTTGATCTTTCCTTCACATTTAAGATGTAGGTAGGAAAGAGCATGTTTGGTTAAGAGAAGACCATGTTTGGTAGAACAGTTTCTTAACACGGAGTTGAGAGATTACTTGGAAATACAGCCAATCGTACCTTCATTCACAAGAGCATGATAACAACCATGCAATCAGGTAATGTGACACAAGCTGACATCACTTTATTCATCTGTCACATCCAACTTTCACTGAAAAACACGAGGGAGAGGTTTCCTGTGTGGGAGCTCAGAGATTAGTTAGTCTCTAATCACAGCCAGAGTCTGTAACATTCCCATAGAACAGCCTACCATTAGTCTGGATGTGCTTTAAACGAGAAATCTCAGTCCCACTCACCTGCTCCTGCAAGGGCACCGTCCCTTGTGGCATTCCGTCCCTCTGGAAGCGCACTGCTCCGAGGAGAACAGGGCCGGGCAGGAGCAGCGGCGGGAGGTGAGGAGAGGGCTGAGGGGAGCCCCATGGCAGCCTGCCAGGCCCGAAGGGAGCCTGAGGGACAGCTGCCGCGGGACTGCAACGGGCAAGGGTTAAACGAGTCAAGCTGGAAGAAGGTGGGTTCAGATTACATACCAGGAGGAAATTCTTCACTGTGAGGGTGGTGAGGCAGCTCCTCAGTTTACCTTCCCCCTCTAATTTGAAGGTAGGTGGTTACTGGCTGTGCTAGCCTGTAGAGCACGAGGAAGGTCAGACATTCCCTCACTCCTAAGTTTAACCTACAGTGCTGGCTGCATGAGGAGAGAGAAGCACAACTTACGTTCTATCAGAAAAGGAGGAAACCAAGAGACAGATCATTCAAGCCCAAAGTTACTATTCTGCCAGTGCCTGGTCACTAAGTCTCTTTATTGCCCTTTGCATAAGGAAGCTTTCATTACAGTGCTCTGAAACATCATAAAAGAGAATTGTTTCATGTAGCAGGAAAATGACCTCAGCCTGATTATCACTGTAGGCAGGAGCTACTTTGTGAGGCTGAAAGGAGGCTACAGTGGGTCATTGCTGTGCCACACAGACATAGAACCGTAGAAAGCGTGGGAAAGACCTCTTAGATCAACAAGTCCAACCATTAACCCAGCACTGCCAGGTCCACCACTAATCCGCGTCCCTAAGCACCATGTCTGCATGGTTTTTGATCACTTCAGGGACCTTGATTCCACCACTTCCCTGGGGAGCCTGTTTCAATGCTTGACCACCCTTTCCCGACAAAGATAAACACCAAGTATTTAAACCAAAGGAAGAACCAAATAGGGGTAAAGAAAAGAGGAGTACAGAGTATCATGCAATAAAACGGAGATTGAGAACTCAAAGAAGTTGGCTAAGCACAACAGCAATCACAGCCCGCAGTGTAGTGGGCAAAAGCAGTGATAATTTTACAGACGGAGCCAGATCAATTCAGGAGAGAATATCTATCACACATTTACCTATGACAGAGGAACTGAATCTTAGGGCCAGGGATAATTTCTTCCAGTCCTCTGTTCCCATGCAGTGTCCCCAGCTAAAAAAAAAAGGTACAAATGTCCTTTTGCAAAGGTGTCCTCTACTTGTGGGATGCTGCATTGTAAAAGAATGCTCTGCATGTGGGCTTTAATCATGGTTGTTAAATGCCATTAGAGTGAACGTGACCCTTAAATATCAAGGCTTACTGGAACCCAGCATCTGTGGCTTTTTTCCCTCCTAGCTATCTCCTATTAAGTTCTTGGAAGGGTTCAGGTACCTGTCAGTAATCATAACCTGGCTTCCAATCTCATAAAAGAGAACTTTGCCATTATCAAAGACTTTAGAGAAACTACAATGTAAGAGGGCAAAGCAAATTGTGGCAGAGCCAGAACAAGCACTTGTTGTGAGTGACCTGTACTGCTACTGCGAATATGACAACATTTTGTACTAGCTAGCACATTACTGAAACCAGTCCAAGTTCCCTAGTTGTTCTGAGAGAAATTTAAGTAGGAAAGCAGTACTTTAGGCATACTGTGAAGAAGGAAAGTGCTACATCCAGAATCTTACAGCATGAGAGGAAGACCAGGGTTTTGAGTGTTGAAAGCACATACTGTCTATCTGAAGGGCACAAAACTGCAGAGTAGTAAAATCTATTCATAGAGAGAAGAAAAAGCCTAAAAATGGAGACTGGTCATGCACAATCAGTTGAAGTCATGCCACTGTTTTCTTATGGCCCATAAATACCATAAAAAGTATGCCAGATGTTTCTCGAAGAATCAACAGCATTGTGAAACACATACACATCATGGAAAGCATCAGTGTTTGTTGGAGGCAGTAGAGGGGGATGCTGAGGGGCTGCAACTACACACTGCTGTTGTGTGGGTCTGCAGCAGCTGCAGGTCTGACCTGGTGCTTCTTGCACTTGGCACAGTTACCTCCGGAGAAGTGCCTGGTGTGGGAACCTGCTGGAAGGGGGCGTTGGTGGGCCCTGGAGCTCTGCCTGCCTCTGTGCACTGTGCCTGCCTCTGGGCTGTCAGTCCCCACAGGCCTCGTTTTGCCAGCTGAGGAGTGGTTTTTGGTGGGCCGCCTGTGCAGGTTGTAGTGCAGCTGTAGGGACTGCCTGCAGACCCTCTCCATGGCCATCCTGCTGTGCAGGAAGACAGGCAAGCCAACTACATACTCCTTGTAATGGCTGTCCCCTCCCACTGAGCATGGCAGCTTCCCCAAAGACTGCTTGCAGGCATCCCTCCCCCTGGCCCAGCACCAGATGCAGGCAAAGCAGAATTTGTGTGTGCAATAGGCCACAGAGGCTGTCTTTTTGATATCTCCCAGGCAGACAGGGCACTAGGAGTCTACTGCTGCCTTTGCTGGCCCCACCTGAGGTGGCTGGCTCAGGTTGTCATCCTTTGCATGGCTTCCTTGACACCCAGTGCTTTGCCCTGACAAGAGAGATATGCGAACTGCTGGAACTTGTCTGGCAGAAAGGGCACCCAGACTTGTTCTCCACCGACACAGGATGCATAGGTAGCAGCGCAGGTGGAGTCAGTGCATCAAGGCACACAGCTGGCCTCCTCCCAGCTGTTCAGGACAGTAGTTGTCCAGCTCCATGGCCATGCTCTCCACAGGCTGCAGTGGCCTGTGGAGAGCTGGTGATAGTGACTCCCTCTCAGTGTCGCTGCAGCAGCAAGTGTCACACTAGCAAGGGAAGAGGCACCATAGCCATCAGCTGACCTGGGGAGAGGTGATAAAAACGCTCAGGTCCTTCAGGAGAAAAACCCTCACAGTTTCCCAGAGTGAGGTGTCCCCCTCACCTCACCTCTGCCGCTGTGATTGCACCTCCTGGGTGTCCTGGATGCTGGAACCCAGCAGGGAGAGGGAAAATCCTCCAGCAGTGCTGGAACTGGGCATGAAGAGCTGCTACAAACAATTCTCCTCACTCAATGTCAGTACCAATGGCCTCATTCCACACTTCAAACCTTGCCAAATGCTCAGCTGGATTCTGGGTGAGCTGGGTGAGTGGAACTTGGCACTGAATGTAAGCAGCAAGGATGCCTAGTATCAAGTTGTAGCTTCCCCTGATGCAGCTTTGTACCATTCCTATGTGTCCTGTCACTGGATCCCAGCGAGAAGAGATCAGCATCTTCTCCATGCAGCCAGGCAGAGGATAGAGGAGCACTTGAAGGTCCTGCCTTTGCTCAGTGCCCAGACCTGCTGGTCTCCCCCATTTCAGAGCTGCTAGGGCAAGCTGAAGGTCCCTGTGGAGCCTGCATGCCTTGCATTTGTGCCCACCGGAGTCCACGCACAGAGGCTGTGGCTGCTGAAAAGCAGCAAGATTGGGGGCTGTTTTAAACTCAGGCTTGTTAGGTCCTGTGGTGGGAAGCTGGTGTCCCCAGCACAAAGGCCTGGCAATAGGCAGCCTTGCAATGCAGAGGGCAAGTTCTGGAGACCTCAGTGCCAACAGGGCATCTCGACTGGGCTCCTGCATGGGCCTTCAAAGGAGAAGAAGGCACCCGTCATTGCTGGAGGGAAAGCCCATGAGGTGACAGAGTGGTTCAAGTTGGAAGGGACCTGCAGAGGTCACTTTGTCAAGTGTTCACGCTTAAGGAGGCTCATGCAGAGCATATTATCCAGGACCTCCTCCAGGCAGCTTTGAATATGTCCAAGAATGTAGGGTACAGCACCTTTCTGGGAAACCTGTGCCAGTGCTTGGTCACCCTCACAGTAAACAAGTATTTCCTGATGCTGAGGAGGAACCTCCCCTACATGTTTCAGTTTGTGCCCACTTCCCCTAGTCCTGTCACTGGGTGCCACTGGAAACAGCTTTTTTCCCTTGCCTTCACACCTTCCCTTCAGACATCTGTACACCTTGAGGACATCTATCCATAGCCTTCTCTTCTACAGGCAGAAGAGTCTGAGCTCTGTTATAGAAGACACTCCAGTTCCTTTGTTATCTAAATGCAGCCCTTGGCTGCACTTTCCCCAATAGCCCTGTCTCTCTCCCATAGTGGGGAGCCTGGAACTAAGTATTGTGCTTCAACTGTGGCCTTACCAGTGCTGAGTAGAGGAGAAGGATCACCTGCAAAAAAGAAAAAAAGTGAAAAAAATTGATCAAAGACCTACATAAACCAAAGTGTCTAATAATCTGCAATAACACTGATCTTGTACCCTGGTTTCAGCTAGGGTAGAGTTAATCTCTTCTTGGAAGGTGGGGTTGAGGGTGTCTGTGTGGTGTTTCATCTCCAGCTGGGCTTAAACCCATGACATCTTCATCAAAATTGAGTTGTCACAAGCATTAAGAATAGTAAGCCTTGAGTGGAGTAGTAGGATCTGTACTGTAAAATGAATGGAATCAATGCTGTTCACAAAATGTGTGTGGTCAAATTCTTTTTAGTGTAAATGATAAAAATGAGCTTAAATTCTGTCAGAAATGGCATCTGCTATGCATATTGTGCCTGCAAAAGAAGGATAGAGGGAATGAAAAAGAGGAACACAACAAATTTCCAGTTAGGTTTTCTAGATTGCACCCATTCTTCCCGGCTGACTGCCCCTGTGTTAGTCATGATTAAGCACAAAGGTCTTCATGAAGCAAACTGGCATTTAAATAATTTTGCCATTCCAGATAGCCTCTAACTCCAGTGAAAACATCCCTCATTGTCATCCCCTAGTTCCCTCTTGCAGTAATCATGGCACAAATGTACAATTGCTTGGAAAAAAAATTTTGCTCCCCTGCTCTCCCAATCCTTTGCCAGCAAACTTGGAGAGCTGTAAGTGGAGCTGCCAGTGCCAGTTTACCTTAAGCGTAGTTGGCAGGAGTCACTTTCTGCAATTCCCTCAGGGAAAGAAAATGAGATTTCAGAGAGCATATGCCCAGTGACCATGCTCTACGAGGACAGAGTTTCTGAGCAACAGTCTCCTACTACAGCTATTAAAATAAACAGTCTAATCGATGATAAAACCTCTGAACAATACACAAACTTGAAAAAATGCAACAAAGATTCTTCCAGTTGCTTAAGATTGGAGGACATCTTTTTCTTGTTATTATTTCAAATAAATACCAACTTTAAAAATTTCCTCTAGTCAAAGCAGGTTTTCCTATATTCTGAAATTCAGCTTAAGGCATGCACAGTTTTAAGATGAAACCTTCTGTGTTAAGAAAGCTAAATAAACAGCAGTGATGCTTCAGTGTTATTGAAAAAGCAGAAGTCACCACTTCACCTCTGGAAACAGAGTTAGAATAATCCACAGGACAAAAAGATAGAAATAGGAGCCAAAACTCAGCATTTAGATTATGCACACAATCTAGGAGAGAGAAAAGCACTATATTTAAATATTATCAACTGTGGTGACAGCGAGAGTATTTTTAAGGAAGCGGGTAAGGGGCAGCAGGCACAAACTGAAGCAAGTTTCCATCTGAATAGAGGAAAATCTTCTTCACTTTGAGGGTGATTAAGCTTTGGGACAGGCTGCCCAGGGAATATGAAGTCTCTTTCTCTGAAGATAGACAAAGCAACCTGCTGTAGGGAAAGCTGCTTGAACAGTGGTGTTGGACTAGGTGATCTCCTGGTGTTGGACTAGGTGATCTCCAACTCCAACCATTCTGTGGTTCTGTAGTTGTAATGAGTTTGCATGGTAGTGGTATCATACAAGATTCCCATTCTTGCAACCTGGGTTAAATTCCCAGCTGGCACACCAAAAAGATTGTCGTGGGTTGACACTGGATGGATTCCAGGCACCCACTAAAGCGGCTCTATAACTCCCCTCTGCAGCTGGACAGGGCAGTGGAAATATAATGAAGGGTCCATGAGTTGAGATAAGGACAGAGAGCGATCACTCATCAAATAATGTCAAGGGCAAAACTGACTTGAACTGGGGATATTAATTGAAATAATTACTAAAAAAATCAGACGAGGATAATGAAAAGTAAAATAAATCTCAAAACAACTTTCCCCCCATCCCTGCTTTCCAAGCTCTACCTCATCCCCCTGAGTGGTGCAGGGAGAGAGGCAATGGGCATTAAAGTCAGTTCGTCACACATTTCTGCGTTTGCTCAGGAAGAAGTCTTTCCCCCACTCCAGTGTGGGATCCCTCCCACAGGAGATAGTTCTCCGTCAACTTCTCCAATGTGAGTCCATCCCATGGGCAACAGTTCTCCACAAACTGCTCCAACGTGGGTCACTCTTCCACAGGGTGCTGTCCTTCAGGCACAGCCTGCTCCAGCGTGGGTCCTCCACAGGGTCACAAGTCCTGCCAGGAGATCTGCTCCAGCCTGGGCTCCTCTCTCCATGGGTCTGCAGGTCCCTGCCAGGAGCCTGCTCCAGCACAGGCCTCCCAAGGGGTCACAGCCTCCTCTCAGGCATCCACCTGCTCCAGCATGGGGCTCCTCCATGGGCTGCAGGTGGATCTCTGCATCCCCATGAACCTCCAGGGACTGCAGGGCACAGCTGCCTCCCCATGGGCTGCACCAGGGGCTGCAGGGGAATCTCAGCTCTGGTGCCTGGAGCAGCTCCTGCCTCTCCTTCTCCACTGACCTTGGTGTCTGAGGAGTTGTTCCTCTCACATATTCTCACTTTGGTGTTCTCTGGCTGCAATACCTTTTCTTTTCTTTTCCTTAAATATGTTATCACAGAAGCATTACCACAATTTCTGACTGCCCCAGCCTTGCCCAGCAGGATATCTGTCCTGGAGCTGGTGGGCACTGGCCATGCCAGACATGGAGGAAGCTTCTGGCAGCTTCTCCCAGAATCCAGCCCTGTAGCCCCCCTGCTACCAAAATCTGGCTGAACAAACCCAACACATTAGTACTGACAGAAAATAATGCCAATTTTATGTAACATATGCTGGTGTGTCTTGATTAGACTTTAAAGGTTTAAAAAGAAAGAAAGAGAGAGAGAGAGAACAGCGATGTGGGGGAAATATTTTAATTTTAGGAGCTATATTTTAGTTTGATTGCAACAAATTTTAATTTTATTGTCTATAAATAAATTGCATGGTAAGGATGCAGCAAGGACAAATTATTATCCTCTAAAAGTTGGTCTTTATACATTACAATTCCTGCACTTGCATGTTACTGGCTTTATAGTATTTCAAAGCTATTAGCTCTTAATTTCCTTTTAGGTTAATAGACTACAGTAAAGGAATACCAGCAGCAATTACACTATATTCTAAAACTCATACTTTTTTTTAATGTGGTGTTAATCTCTGTGGAAGTACTTCATAGGTAATTGACTGTCCATTCCATATCCACAGTAATTCTGTCAAAATAGTCGTTTGGCTTAAATGGATTTCCTAAAATTATTATGAGACCTGTTATCCATTGACATATCATTTTAAAAGAACATCATGGTATCTTCCAGACAAAACTTTGCAAAAGGCTTTTTCTCTGATTATTGATAAAGCTTGTCAAATTAGTCAATCAGTCTAAGAGACAGTTAAAATAACTTCAGTCTTTCCTGGAATTTCTTCTTGTTCCCAGCTCAGCATGTTGGCAGGGTATAAGTATTGCCCCTGGGATTGTGCCCCAGAGAAGACACACTCGCATGCTGGGCAGGGCACAGAACCAAGTACACAGCTCCCTTGAGAGAAGTGATGTGGTCAAGTGCTGGCAAAGGTCATTAGGCACACCACCTGAGATCTTCTCTTTAATTTCAGACTTCTCCTCTGTCAAACATTGTCTAGGATTTACTGTAACACTTGGCAGCATAGTTTGGGTTGGGTTTGTCTGAAAAAAATATTCTGAGAAAAAGATGCTCCAGCCTGCAAAAAATTAAATTTAGAGGGAAGAATAAATCACTTTTGTGTTCACTACAAAGAAATCCAGTATATTCAGTTCTCCAAGAGAGAACTGTATGTTCAGAAACAAGATGTTTCTCATGAAAGGAAAAACAATAATGATCACTATAGAGGCCGTTTTTCTAAGATGCTTCTATACATAGATCAAAATGATTGCAAGATCTTCCTGCCTTTTTGCACCATTTGAGGATGACCGCGCAGCATGTTCCTCTTGTGCTTCTCCTCCCAAACTGCTGTTTACTTCCTCTGTATTTCAGTCCTCATTGGTTTCCACACCAAACCTGGAGTTTCAAACTGATGTTCCATTTACTAAACACCCTCTACCTTTGAGGTTGCTTCTTAGAAAGCCCCTCAGCTGGGCAAGATGAAATGCTAACAGAGGAGGCAGACGCCTCGGGCTGGCTATTTTGCCCTCCCAGGCAGGAGTGCAGGACTGCCACACAAGCAGTGCGTGCAGCACTGGGGAACCCAGCCCTGATGTTTGCTCCCATAATCTTAAGTGCTCTACCCCATTGTCAAGGCGCAGGATGGCAGGACACACATGGAACTCAGCTATTGTCCTGGTTTTTGTTTCTCTGCTCCCTGCAGCATGGCTGCCATGTCCCATGCCATCCCAGCACTTCCTGTTTCCTTTCCCAGCGCAAACAGGGGTATCAGCTTCCTCCCAGCCAGCACTCACAGAAGCTGTCCGGGAGGTTCAGGGTGTCAGGAGGTCATGGAGCACCTGTGGGAGCAACAAGGTGGTAAGCAGATGTAGGAGAAGAGCGGTTTCCAGTGGGTTTGGGAAGGGTGACTGTGTGGTCTGGCAGAGAAATCCTGTGAGGATGTAGAGTCTCTCTTATGTGCTGTATGGGTACTTCAGCCTATACTGACCCTGTCAGCCTCCTCCCCTCTGCTGAGGCAAAGCGACCTTTGCTGCTCTGCTGAAGGCATCAGATCGAGTTATTTTGTGCTCTTCCCCAAGAAGAAAATTTGGCTGTGCCTGCATTGCTAGGAAGCCCTGTCTCAGGGCTACCCACTGTGTTGCTCCTCTATCTCGTGGCGTCCCAACCCAGCATTTTTTGTACCTGACAAAAAATTAAGTTCTAAGAACAGGATTTTTATATAAGTTATTAAGTTTTATAAGTTCATGTAAGTTATTATCACTTTCTTCACCCTTCATTTCACATTTCCCGTTATCTCCCTGCTTACAAACAGGCTGCCCTTTCAGTTAAGAAAGTGGAGTAATTTCATCAGCCTTTCTGGTGATACATGATCTATCCAGCTATGGCTCTCCAGCTGTTGTGGACTTGGTTTCCACTTGGTCAGTATTTCACTTCAAAGTAAGCTACACAAATAGCTCAACTGATACAAAGAGGCAGGAAATAACAATAAAATTTTCTTTGAAACATATTAAAGAGACTTTGTCTGTGGCAGTGTCTTTAGAATTAGAATCCCAAAAGAGTTCTCTCATGTTCTTTGACTTCAATTCTCATCACCATTTTACAAGCATTCACCGTAACAGATTATTTTGGTTTATCACAGTGATGTCAATAATATGAGGAAAATTAAAATCCAGGATGATTCTATGTTCACATCAAGATAGAACAGTATAAAAAACAGGAAAGCAGTAATTGAGTCAGTGCTTGCTTTTACCTACAGCATGAACTATTTTGAAAATACATCCAAAATGATTAAACCATTTTCAGAAAAAAATCCTGGTCATCAGCAAGACTTGTTGAATTCAAGCTGTGACCTGGGCCCACACAGCATAACCATATCAGTTATGCATCTGGGGCTTCCACACACATCTTCTGAATCTTATTTTAAGTTTCTATGAAATTCTGAGGTCCCTGTGAGTTCATTTTGTCTCTTCTTTGTTGGTGACAGAGTCACCAGTCCCCCTCACTGGTTTGCCAGGTTTATGATCCTTCTTCAGTGTACAGAGATATTGCAACTGCAAGAAAGCAAGTGAATCACCAGTGGCAGACCTACTCCAGAGATATCTGCCTGACCCACTGGACCTCATGGACACATTGAGATGAGTGGGGTAGACTTTGGGATGTCACAGTCTTCTTTTGGGTGCCTTTGTCAGTAGTCAGAGTTGGGGTCGAAGTATTTCTCATATTCTCATCACGTTGGTAACAGCTTCAATATCAGAAAGAAAATGTGGGGTCTTTTTTCTTTAGTCAGCTTCTATAAGGGCTCCTCATCTGAGGGTCCTGTTATGGGAGAAAGGTGGTTTGCCACAACACAAAACTTTCAGAAACAGGGAAGCAGAGAAAACCTGATGCAGTTTGCCCCACTTATTCTCAAAGACATTTGTTCTGTGTTCTTTGCATTTGTCTGATATAAAGTAAATATAAGTAAAAATAGTTGTCTGTCAGAACAATTAAAATCAAGAATAGACACTTCTGCTAATTAACAGCAACCTGCAATTAACAGCCATTTAGAGCCTGCTTCCTTTCCCACAATATCTTGCAGATTTACTTAAATGTTCTTATATATTTGACTGAGATGCAGGGCGTATGTTTTATCTTGTTTTATTGCTCTGCACACACTGTTGTGTTCACTCCCCTACCTTTTAATTTCCAGCTTTTTTGATAGACACAATCTGTTAAATATTTGCAAGAATAAAATATTTACATGGCTAAAAGCTAAGTGCCAGTGGCCATTCTACCTTGTTCTCTCAAGTACTGTCACACGTTGTCACATTTTTATCATCACACTTTATTACAGGCCTTTTTAAAAGTAGGACAAAACTCAGTTGGTGAGTTGTGTTTCTAGGAGACAGCAAGAGGTTATTGTTTCATAATGGACATGTTACACTGCCTCTAGTCTTTCTATAACATCCTTTCAGACCGTTCCTGACATATCCTAAGAGATAGACAACATCCTACCTAAACATTTAAAGCTAGAGCTAATTGGAAGATTAATTTGCTCTAGGCAATTTTCAGTTGAACTCTATACAGGAATCCTCTCCTATTGTTTTTGGGCCAGGTTTTTTAGATGTTGGCTAAAGGCTGAATCATTAGTTTGGAAAAACGCTCTCAGAGGTATACTTTTTCTCAACTGCCTATGCTTTAAAGCCAAATTAGAATTTTGAAGCAGCGCTTTTCTGTTTGGGCGACAATGCACTTTGCATCTGAAGCCGTGTTTCACCAAGTGGATCTAATCTTGAAACACCTATGTGCACACTTGTTGTTTTGATTGGATCTTCAAAGTGATAATGAAATTAGACATTATTCCATTAGTGATAGGACAAGGGGGAATGGTCTTAAGTTGAAGAAGGGTAAGTTTAGATTAGCCATCAGGAAGAAATTCCTTACTGTAAGGGTGGTGAGTCCCTGGAACAGGCTGTCCAGGGAAGTTGTGGATGCCCCATCCCTGGAACTGTTCAAAGCGAGTTTGGACAGGTCTCTGAGCAACCTGGTCTAGTGGAAGGCATCCCTGCCCATGGCAGTGGGGTTGTAATGAGATGGTCTGTAAGGTCCCTTCCAACCCTGGCCATTCTGTGGTTCTGTGATTAAAAGGCATTTGCGGATGTTGGTGGGGTGCTTTCTTCTGTAGATAATACAAATAATTTCAGTAGGCTTAGGGCCACAATGTACTTTTCATCTGAAGCGATTTCCCATTTCCTGCTATAACATATTTTATTGGTTGTAAATTCACAGAGCTTGCTCCACACAGAGAGGCCTAACCCTGCTAGAGGAAGATGAGAAAGTGAAGTAACAAAACTGATGTCCTCAGGACCCAAATGAATCCCTGTGTCTGCAGACCTGTGCACTGGGCTGATCCAAAGGTAAGCAGTCCTTAGTGGGGCAAAAGGTTGGACATGTCCTCCTTCATTTTTCCCCTCTGATGTACTTTCTACTATATGGCTGGGATCCTGGATTTGCCAGAGAATAGTGCAGCACTAATCATCTCCCACCAGCATACACCCCAAATTGTGTTTTCTCTGTTGAGTATATTTCTTAGATAAATATCACCAGTGAAGAACAGCAGCAAGTATGCTTCACCCGTGGTTGCAAATTCCTCCTATGTGTGCCAAAATTAGACAAAGTATAAGTTTTGTGTGCTGTAGAAAGACAGACCCTAACAATTTATCACCAAGTAGGACAGTTTATAATACAGTGTGTTTTGTTTCTGCATGGCTGTCTGTCAGGTAATCCTTCCATCCTGGAGGAACGCAGAACTCCTTCTGAGGTCAGAGAGAATAGCTTCCCACCTTAGAAAGTGATGCTGAGTGCTACCTGTGGCATCAAACAGAAGACTCCTCATTTAGACAGCAGGGGATTTGATCTGACGAAAGGCCATTGAACTCAGCTTGAAGTTATCTTTTCACATGTAACATTTTTAGTTTGGTAAATACCAAAAACTTTAAGAGCTGTAGGTAAAAAAAAGGCAAGAAAAATTATGGTAGGGTTACTTACTTATTCTTAATTCTTTCATCTTGTTTTACAAAGGTTCAATAGATTTGTTCAACCCTAGAAATTTGAATAGATGCTGACTGTTAAATTTGTCAATGGAAAACAAATCTGAAATCCCACTATACTGGTGATACCAGAGGACCTTTAAAGGAACATAACACCAAAATTTCCCAAGGGCACACCTCCTGAGAGACAGAGCATTAAGCTTTCTAAGCAGGAACTGATGATCCCCAGTGGGAGCTTTTTAATGATGAAAGTGCAGTAGAACTGCCAAAGCAAAGCACAGCCTCCAGGGTCGACCTTTCTGTAGCACACCTCACCAGGCCAATACTTTCCTTCCCAGCCGTATTGCAGGCAGTCCAAGTACCAGCTCAGGCCACATTCTCTCTGTGTGAGTGTAGATGAACAATCCCTGTCTGTATTTTCTTTAAATTTGTTAATTAAAATCTCTGATATACCATTCTTTCCAAAATACTATGTCAAATATTTTTTTAAGGACTCAGTCAGGGTATCTTAACACACCTTGTGAAATCAATACTTTCTGTACATTTCATAACCACATGAAATGCTGGCATATGGAAGTAGATAATCTCATTACAAGATCCAGTCTCTGTCCTTCTTTATAGTCATATTTTCAGCTCTGCTGCGTACTCAAAGCACTGTTTTGCCTTAACTACAGTTGGCTTTAAATCTTTTGAAGCATGTTCTTGCCCTCCTGACATTTTCATTTACTACTTAGCCTTTGGCTTAATTAGCCATTAACAGCATGACACTAGAGCTGGGAGTAGGTATTGATTCTTGTATGGAATTTATTTGGGGTTTTTTTGTTTTGTTTTGTTTTGTTTTTAAGTATGTATGGAACAAACAACGCAGACCTGGAAAGGAAAAAACAAAGTAGGGCAGGTTTGGATCCTGGGAATGTAACTCTGTACCCCACTCTTATACACTTATGGAAGAGCAGAGAAGTAGGATACAGAGACAGAGAAGGAGAAAAACATTCACTATAAAAATTAGATTGAGCTTAGGGTTATACATTCTGTCCTACTCCCAGGTCTGGTAATTGTAATTCATTTCCTTCCTGTTGGGTGGAAATTGCCCGGTAACAGCAAGAGTGAAAAGGTGGGTCATTTTTTTTACTGTTTCACAAAAGGCCTCTTCAGTGATTTGAAATTACTAGGTCACAGTCTCTGTATTGAAATACTCCAAGTATCACATTCGTTTATTCAAAACAGGAATTAAAACCTCAGACAGTGATTAAACTGGGTGAACACTGATCCCTTGATAGACACGCCTTCCCTGCTTCACTGCCACAACTCCATACCACTCACAGTTTCATAACCAGCCACAAAATTACTACACAAAATAGTTGGAGAAGGGTCATGCACAAATAATCCCTCAACTGCCTGAGTCCAGATTGCAGAAGTAATGCTTAAAATCTGGTTGCGTTTACTACAGCCATAGAATCTGCGCTGGGACTAAAAATCTTACTATTGGCATTTTTGTTTACAGCCAAAGTGAATGGACTTCTATGTCTTACTCCAGTGTGTAAGTGTTGAGTGTCTGCAGGATGTGTGCTGTGGTCAAGAATGTCCCCTTCTCTCTGATCTATTTTTAACCCAAAGCATATACCTTGAAAGTTAAATTCAGAACTGAGGTTTGCCTTCCATGTTCTTTGTACCTAATATAACTTTTAAAAAAGTTATTAATTAGGAAGAAATGCATGCTTTTCTATTCCTGAAATGAAATTTCTTGCCTTCTAAGAACTAGAAATTTCCACTGAAATACCTTTAAAGCAAATCAGAAGGAAGAAATGGGTTTACCAGTCAATGGGTGCTACCAATACAAAGAACGATAGACATTCCTTGAAACTTTCAGGTTATGAGTGGAAGCTCACAGCCCATAGCATCAGGAGATGAATGAAGTTCCAAAAAGATAGGTAGACTAGTTGCCATTTACATTGCTAAAAAATCACTTTATATAATATACAGTTTGACAGGACATAGAAGAATCAAGATTCAACTGTCCGGCTCCTTCATCCTTATGAGCAGGTAACAAAAGAGAAAACCAAAAAGAATCTTAGATGAAACTAGACAATTTTTGTACATCAGAAGGAGCACAAGTTTGCTTCACTTACTTTTGTGAGGTAAATCATGAAGTATATAAAAATCCCAGCCCTTTCAGCTCCAGCAGTGTTAAATAAACCCTGAGATGCTTTCAGACTTATGAGCTGTCACTGTTAAATATTGTGAGCATTTGCAGACACACTCCCAAGAAGTTGTGAAGGAGAGGCAACAGTACACACATGCCAGCAGCAGCCAGGTTAGAAAGTTCTGCCCTGGTTTATTCTATATTTGGATGAGTCACGTCCTCAGGGAAACCACAGCAATGAAAACACAAGAAAGAGCACGCATGCCTGGGTAGATGGATAAAGTATAACAACATGTGTTGGTCAAAACTTCCCAAATGGTAGGATGATTTCTATATGATTAAAAAAAAAAAGTTATTAAGAGACAACACTGCTAGGAGTTTGGAGGAAGTGGTCTTTTGGGCCGCCTAAAAGAGTAAGCAGCAAAGGGTGGGGCTTAATTCTAACTTGCCATGGGGCAGGATGTTCAACCAAGGACCAGGCTATTCAACACCTTCAGCAGAGACCTAGAAGAGGCCGTAAAAAGGGTGGTGTCTAAACAATCTACTTAACTATTTGTAGTAGTGAAATTCCATCTCATTGGCAAAGAACTCTGGAAAAACTTTACAAAACTACAAAAGTAAGGCCGTATGAGCTCCAGTTTGAATACATATAAAGCATCTAGGCAAAAATTACCTAACCCTGAGGTAGCAGCCAGGGCAGAGAAAGGAGATCACAGAATCATAGAATGGTGTGGATTGGAAGGACACCTTGAAAATCTTCCGGTTCCAACCCTTCCACTAGACGAGGTTGCTCAGAGCCCCATCCAACCTGGCTAAACACCTTGGATGGGGCATTCACAATTTCCCTGGGTAACCTGTTTGAGTGATTTACCACCCTCACAGTAAAGAAATTTTTTCCTAATATCTAATCTAAACCTACTCTTTTTCAATTTGAACCCATTCCCCTTTTCCTTTCACTACCTGCTCTTGTAAATAGTCTTACCCTGTCTTTCCTGTAAGTTCCCTTCAGGTACTGGAAGGCCACAATTAACCTTCTCTTCTTGCTGAAAAAACCCAATTCTCTTAGCCTTTCCTCACAGGAGAGGTGCTTCAGCCCCTCTGGTCAATTTGGTGACCTTCTCTGGACTTTTATTCCAGCAGGTGCCTGTCCTTCCTGTGCTGGGACCCCAGAGCTGGATGCAGTGTTCCAGGTGGGGTCTCACCAGAGCAGAGCAGAGGGGCAGAATCCCCTCCCTGCCCTGCTGCCCACGCTGCTTTGGATGCAGCCCAGGACACGTTTGGCTCTCTGGGCTGGGAGTGCACATGGCTGGGTCACGTCCAGCCTCTCACCCACCAGCACCCCCAAGTCCTTCTCCTCAGGGCTGCTCTCCATCTGTTCATCCCCAGCCTGGATTGATACTGGACGTTGTCCTGACCCAGGTGCAGCACCTTGCACTTAGACTTTTTGAACCTCATGATGTTCCTGTGGCCCCACTTCTCCAGCTTGTCCAAGTCCCTCTGGAAGAAATCCTGTCCTTCAGGTGAGTCAACTGCATCACTCCACTTGATGTCACTTGCAAACTTGCTGAGGGTACACATAATCCCTCTGTCTATGTCATTGATGAAGAAATAAAATAACACTGGTCCCAAGGCGGATCCTTGAGAGACACCACTCATCACTGATGCCCATTGGTATTCTGAGCCATTGACCTCTAGCCTCTGGATGTGACCACACAACCAATTCCTAATCCTCCTAACAGTCTACCTGTTGAATCCATCACTATTCAATATAGAGAGAAGGAGGGGACCAGGTGAAAGCCTTTACAGATGTCTGGATAAATGACATCTGTAGCTCCTACCTTATCCACTGAAATAGTTACTCCACTATAGAAGGCTACGGGTTGGTCTGAGAGGATCTTCCCATGTGAAGCTATGTGGGCTGTCTCAAATCACCTCCCTCTCCTCCATGTGTCTTGGCACATGACTGGACACTATTACACTGCTTGATTTTGCAAGTTCCTTTTTAAAAGAACGAATCCCATTGCCTTTAAAATACTGTGTACAGTGTTTTTGGCTTTGCAAAGTGTATGTGATAAATTATTTCAAAGCTGTGTCAGTCAGACGCAAAGTGCNAACACTGGTCCCAAGGCGGATCCTTGAGAGACACCACTCATCACTGATGCCCATTGGTATTCTGAGCCATTGACCTCTAGCCTCTGGATGTGACCACACAACCAATTCCTAATCCTCCTAACAGTCTACCTGTTGAATCCATCACTATTCAATATAGAGAGAAGGAGGGGACCAGGTGAAAGCCTTTACAGATGTCTGGATAAATGACATCTGTAGCTCCTACCTTATCCACTGAAATAGTTACTCCACTATAGAAGGCTACGGGTTGGTCTGAGAGGATCTTCCCATGTGAAGCTATGTGGGCTGTCTCAAATCACCTCCCTCTCCTCCATGTGTCTTGGCACATGACTGGACACTATTACACTGCTTGATTTTGCAAGTTCCTTTTTAAAAGAACGAATCCCATTGCCTTTAAAATACTGTGTACAGTGTTTTTGGCTTTGCAAAGTGTATGTGATAAATTATTTCAAAGCTGTGTCAGTCAGACGCAAAGTGCTAAACACTGAGGAGCCAGAAAAGAAGCAATCCATTTTTTTTCTGTAAGTTTAATTTAATTTTAAAAACTTTTTTACACATACTAGCACGGCCATTTTTACAAGTATCTGTGTTACTTCATCGTACTCAATAACTGTAGTATTTACTCTGAACTGACCAAGTGGAGCTACGCTTTAGAGGTTTGGTCTTTTTCACATAATATCTCATTATGAAATCAATCCAGAGGACAGTGGATGAGCAACAGCGATTTCCTGTGTAGTGTTCCAGCACTGATGGACTTCTTGATATGACACCTGGCAAAATGTTAGTCATTTTACTTAATTTTAGCTAACAAAGTACAGAAGACTTTCTATACCTCCAAAGTGATCAAAAAACAAATCTGCTAGAAAAGAACTCCACAATGCTCTTTAAGGTTTTGGGAAATGTCAAGCCAGTTACAGCAACCTCACAGACAAGTGGCCCTGCACTACCCTGTGTGGAATGGGCATAAAGAACAGGATTCCTTTCTCACCATGCCTCTGTGGCTATATCTGTTGTAGTGTGGAGCATCTTAAATGGCTGAATCTGATTACTTTTGTTCAATGCATGTCTTGGCCATACTGCCACTGTAGTTCTTCACACTGCTTTCACAAATATTTTTGTATTCTAAGTCAGCAGAGGTTTAATTTATTTCTTTAGTTCACTGTATACTCATATATGCATATGCATATATATATACACAATGTGTATGCAAAATTTGGGTATTCCATACTGGATATTCCCTATATTCTGGATATTCTCCATATTAGCTGCTTTCTACGTATTAAGCAGACCAAACACATTGACCTAGAGGAATAAATCTCTTTTGTTTTGCTCTGCTCTGCTTTTGCATCATTGGGCACCAAGCCTATAAATAAGAATGATAAGCCAATACTACCACAAGGGCTGATGGACATTTCACAAAACACTGGGGTTCACAGTTTAAGTTAGGAAGTTGAACTCGTCATCATTTATTTCCATGTGAAAAGTCAGTTCACTATGACTCATTTTTATCATCTTATGTGTTAGTAGGTATTAACTTCATTAAGAGTATTAACAAGTCTCGAGGTCCAGGAGCTCCTCACCAACTTTTCCAACAGATGTTGTAGACAATTTAAGGAGAAGCTGTTTACAACATATAATGAATGGAAAGTTCCCTTGCTGGCAGTACATGAAAGATCCTGCTTCAACTGCACACCGTTTGCAGATCACGTTGCCTTGAGAGCTTGTTCATTCACTAGGGCTACAGCATATTTCATGCAAAAGCACGTGCTGCTGTTATCACAGCATTTCCTAAAGCTGAGGTGAGGGCTTCAGTTATGGCACTGATAATCACACTTGGCCCAAGATGCTAACACGGGCCCCTGTGAGATTACTCTGCACTTACAAGGCACGCTTTTGGTGTGCAGCAGACTCTTAATCAAGCTCTCTGCCCAGTTGCTCACCAACATAAGGGGAAAGTTCACTTCAGACCATGGGAACATTTTGTTTTATCCATGCTGGGACTGCCTTTTGGAGTGTAGCTTCTGCCAGCCTTCACTCAGCAGTCACAGTCATCAGAGAACATTAACCTTTTGTAGGCTGTAAACACAAAGTGTACACATGCCTTCCAAAGTATTCATTTGGCTCACAGGCTGGAAAATGCCATTGTATTTAAATCATTGGCACTGATCTCATACAGTATAGGTATATACTGTCAATTTGGGTTGATTCTTCTCCTGATTGATTTGTGCTTTTTACCTTCACATTATTTTGCCTAAAAGCATGTTCTTTAATATGAAATACCACTTTCTGGGGTAATCAGTCCAGGACTCAACAGCTTCCAAAGAAGTAAAAACAGAATCCTGAAAAATGGAGAGTGATTCTAAAGACAGTTTTATATCTTAATATTTGTCATAGAGGTTAATCTACTGAAATTATTTTCCATATTGTTATTTGATTAGCATGAAATATTTTATGAAGGCACAGAACATAACTTTTCTACATAAGCAAGAATCAATAATAATATAGGATCTGACAATTACAATAATTGGAAAAATAACTGAAGCATTTTCCTTCTGCCTAAGAAAGGTACCTGGGAACATGCTGGACTTAAAATCTAGGTTATAACCATAATGTAAAATGAAGTCAGTTAAAGAGTTAAAGAACCCTTGGATATATAGAAGCAATAAATGACCTTAAATATAATAAATTTTTCTTTCATGTTGCAGATTTACTTTTTTAAAAGATCATGCTTTATCTCTCTGTAGTTACGGATCTGAAATGTGAGAACAGAAAACCAAGGGGATATCTGGACAAAGGTTATAAATCTCTATAGTAATCTTCTTGTAAAATAGGTACACAGGAATCAAATTTGTGGGAGCATCCTGAAATATCCAAGTGGTTACACATAGTCAGATGGAAAATACTATGTAATTTTTAATTTTTACTGGTAGGACTACCTAGCTTGGAGCAATCTGGTGGCATTTAACAGCATGCCCTGAAAAGTATGCCTATTGAAATGTTGCTGTCTCTTTTAAAAATATCTCTGGTGCCTCAAAACCAAGCAGTACATTGGAATATGTTATCTACATCCTGAGAACAATAGAAGGCTTGATTTGTATGAAGTAAGACTGAAGAAAGTAGTTATAAGGAAATAGAACTTACAAGACCCTCAAAGCATAATGAAGATTTTTCATAGTGAAGGGTAGATCAGAAAGGCAAACACAGAATGTTGCTCTAGGTAATTTTATTAAATCCAGTATATGAAAAGATAGGAAGTTTTGAAATACAAAGTTTACATGTAAAGTCCTTGTAAGTGGCTTTAGTATTTATGAGAAATTGAACATGAAAACCTTGTCCCATGAGATTTGCAGTCAACTTTCTCCAAAAAATTAATCTATATCTATTATCAGGAGGTATACTCAAAGCTTTCATCAATATCTGAACGCATGACCCAGGTTCTTGCAAACTCATTCCACCAGGAGAACTGGATGATACATTTGATATGGTTGCAATCTTGTTTATTTTAAAAGAAGCTAGGCAATGTACAAATTTTTCAGGGCACTAGAAATCCAAAAATAGACAGCAGTTTTCTTGTCCAGAGTCTCAAGTGTTTTTCTGTCTGGTATCACACCCAAAGCTTTCAGCTTTTACTCACTGCCTTCTCTTTCTGTGTGCACTTTTGTTGTGTCTCTTTTGACTGTGCTTGACTCTCTCGGATGCAACCAAACATGCCCACAGACATGTACACGTGCCTCCACATAGAATTGCTCTAATGGTTCCAAATGTATGCATTCATACCCCAAACCTTGCAGGGGTCCAGATGACCTCCTTCCCCAGCCTCCTCACAATCTGTGTGCAGGACCATTAGTGTATCCTGAGCTGGAAGGGACTGACAAGGAACGTTGAAGTGACCCTGAGATTAGTTCAGCTGGTTAGAGCATGGTGCTACTAACACCAAGGTTTTGGGTTTGATCTCTTTGTGAGCCATTCACTTCATCTGGACCTGATGATCCTTGTGAGACCCAATTTAGAATATTCTGTGATCTGCAAAGTCCAACTCCTGGACCTTCACAGGACACCCCAGGAATCTCACTGTGTGCCAGAGAGCATTGTCTAAGCACTTCCTGAACTCTGTCAGGCTGCTGCTGTAACCACTTCCCTGGGGAGCCTGGGTGCCTGACCACCCTCTGGGGGAAGACCCTTTTTGTAATATCCAGCCCAAACCACCCCTGGCTCAGTTTCATGCCATTCCCACAGGTCCTGTCACTGGTCACCAGAGGGAAGAGATCAGTGCCTGCCCCTCTTCCTTGTGAGGAAGCTGTAGATTGCAATGAGGTCTCCTCTCTCTCTCCTCTTTCCAGGCTAAAGACCTCAATGATCTCAGCTGCTCCTCATAAGGCTTCCTGTCTACATCCTTTGCCATCTTCAATTGTTGCAGTCTTTTAGTTCAGGAAGTAGCTTGGTGTTCCTTTCACATAAGTTCAGACCCAGGATAAGCTGTATAAGGTGCTGCAGCGATGTGTGAGAAGTGGGGTGGGAGTATGAGAAGGTGAGAGAGGTGTATCTATGCAAGGTGTGCTACAGTGCAGCAAGGAGGGGATGGAGACAGAGCCGTGTCTGGCTCTGCACGTCAGCTGGGCTTACTTCACAGTCAACACAGATGTGCACACACGTAGGTGACAAAGGCACATACTGCAGGCACACACATTCATCTAAGTTTTCTTCTACTCATTTTTTATGAATTATGCTTTCCCCTGGGAAAGAAGTTCTGGTGCATGTTTTTCTGTTTTATATGCAAAGTGGGTTTATCACAAAGCGGTCTCATTTGCAGCTTAAGACTTGTTGTGGCGCCTCTACTTCCTCTTGCTGTTCCATACACTATTGGTGTGTGTGGTGTGCATGCTGTCTTGGGTGTGTAAACCTAGTGCAATCAGGTGGTAGAAGCTGTAGACACAAGACAAGAGCAGTTTGCAGACAGCTGCCATAGCAAATACTTACTTGGAAATCAAAAAGGCTCCTCAACAGATCTTTTATAGCCTTTGAGGTATTCTTATTTTGAACATCATTAAGACCCTTGGATGATCAATAATGTCATTCCAAATCCAGACACGTTCCTGAGTGTAAATCCATAGTTACACAGGATTGCTCTTTATTAATAAAACTTATTTACCGCAAAATTTAGAATTGGCTTTAATTGTCTTTAAAATTTAGTTAAATTGAAGCAGCACTTTATGCCCAGATATATTGCACTGTTAATGCTACTCACTGTCAGTTAAGCTTCACCTTCCTTACAAAGCTGTGTATTTCTTCTCAAAACATTTAACAAAAAAAAAGACGAGGTATTATTTGGTTTGCCTAACAAAACAACACAAGTGCTGTAACCTGAGCAACAATAACACTACCTGAAACATGTCAAAGGAAGAATCAAAGTCCACGGATGCATCAGGTTTCTTAAAAAAAAAAAAAAAAAAATATGACTTCACTTTATTACTATTCTCATTCCTCAATACTGCCTTTGTTTTGTAAATACAGCAGAAGATGGTTAGGAAAACCAAAAAAAGAAAACCTTAACAGTGACACACTTAACAGGATTGATTTCCTAAGAGAGTCAAGGAAAATAGGATGTAGTCCCTCCATGGAATACTTCTGATTCCCATGCATGTTGCACATCTTCTCCAGGACAGGACAGGAGGGATGCTGAATTGCTGAATTGCTGAAAAACCTCTGTCATCACTGCAGCTGCATTCCCATTGCTCCCAGCCCTGACCACATCGCCTCAGCTGCCGGGGTACCACACAATGTGTGCTACACAGCTCACTGCACTCTGTGATAAAACATCCTACCCAAGAGGTAGGCTGGCAGCAAATGGATGCAAAGACTCACTTCTGACATGCAGTCCCGTGAATGTTTATTTGTTGCAATGTTCATGCTACCATTTAGCATCGAAGATGGTTAAAGCTAGGCAACAGTGCAATCCTCACCAAAGCAAGCACTGACCATATTTAGCAATGAGAAGACCAAGCTGCATTTTGTGGATCATTACCATTCTTCTTAAAACAGCTGTACCTTATCAGTGCAGTCTTATTTCACCTGTTATGAATTCTTCAGATTCATTATTTTACTTTATAGTATGTCAGTATCCACTGAACTATCTGCCCTGAGATCATAAACCATTGCATTCAGAAAAAGCTATTTTGTTTAATGTGTTTGTTGCTACCTTCAGGAGTAGGAACTTTTCACATCACTACTCGTGAGTCACTAGTCAGACTATTTTAGCACCTACCCAAAACATTGCTTATCTGCCATGAGTTTATTCTTTCCTCCTGCTGATCTTGCAGCACTCCTTGAACTTATTATGCTAACAGGTCCCTAGAAGTTGTTTCCAATGACATCAACCTATCCTAGTCAATAGAGAACACGTCTTTTGCAAATTTTTTGGAAGAACTAGTCAGTGACGAAAAATGACATGCAGTTTAAAGATGATAAAATGAGTGAGGTGAGGCAAGGAGAACAGAGATAACTCTTTCACAGCCCTCCTGCTTTCCCTTTTCAAATGGAATGAGAAATCTTAGAGTACATGGAGCACACAGGTTATTCAACACACTGGAAGGTGATTATCTATTGGTAGGGGTTATGCAGTGAGGTCTGTGGGGGCAACATGCCATCATTCACCTGGAGGATGAATCCCACTTACTAGGAAAAGATATCAGCCCTGTACTTAAAAGGACCACCTGACAAGGAGCCAGCAATAATTACTGAACATGGTGCATTCACCGATGCCTCAGAGAAAAGCAAACTCACAGAGGACAGGACTGCTTGGTTTTTCTTGGTACGTATATGAAGAACGGTAGCATGACACTCTCAGCAAGTGTCCATGCACTTGTGTTGCAAATGCCATGTGGCACCTTGCTCTGTTGTAGGGTGAGTGGCCAGTGACATCACTTTTCTTCTCATCTAGGAAGGAATTCTTCGCTGTGAGGGTGATGAAGCACTGGAACAGATTGTACAGAGAAGTTGTGGATGTCCCATCCCTAGAAGTGTCCAAGGCCTGGTTGGATGGGGCTTTGTGTAACCTGATCTCATGGAAGGTGTCTTTGCCAATGGCAGGGGAATTGGAATGAGGTGATCTTAAGGTCCCTTCCAGACAGTTCTACGACTCTGTGATTCCTCTCCGGAATAAATAAATTATTTTTTTTATTATATGAATTCCACACATCTCTGTGAAATGTTACCAGGGCAGTCAGCAGCTTTAGTGGACATTTTGCCTTTAACAAAGATAAGGTATGAGGAAAGCAGTGAAGGAAGATGGCCGAGTCAATATGCCATACAGTAAGGACAATTAATAAACACAGGCCTGAATACAATTGTGGTTTTGAATTAATGAAATTAAGCTGTAGCAAAATTTTAAATATGAGGAAGCAGAATACAGCTGAAGCAGTATCCTTCAATCATACCATGAGATTTTTGGAGAAGTGTACGGAACTCCATGCAGGTATCATATCTGAGCTACATGCAGTTCTGTTAATGCACATGGTACTTTCCCCTCCTCCCTCTGTGGATATCTTTCTTGAGGGACAAATACAGCTGACTGGCCATTAAGAATAATTGAATTTTCCTGCAAGACAAGGGCAATGGCGTAGGTTCAAGTGCGTTAGTTGTTTGATGCTGGGGTTTGCATAATGCTTCAGTACATTCACCAGGGCTCTGGTACCAGTGGATTACATGGAATCAGTGAAAATGAGAGAGAACCTTCCACGGGCAAATGCAGTCAAAATAAAGCCTCAGAATCTTGGTTTTCATCAGGCATTACCTATCCACTTGTGCACCCACAAATAACCATGAAGTAATTCCTATAATTTGTCTGAGTACTTCGCCCGCAGGGACAATCACATACTTAAACATCTTGTGCTTGTCAAGCTCCTACAATTCCTGACACCTGCATTTGCAGCTGAAAAAAAAGAGACCATTGTTTAAAATCTGCCCCTTAAAGTATATGTCCTCAAGAGAAGATAACATCTGTTCATTGCATGTGCCACTGTCAGACAAACGTGGAGGTTGCAGACAGATCTGTACCCATTTCTGCAGATTGAGGCAGAATATGAACCCTTGAAAGACTGGCCTGTTGCCAGTCTTCTTCCAGAATTTTTTTTTCTTTCTTTCACTGATAAAAACAGTTTTAGCTACAGACTGTCTACATCTGACAGGATTTGAGACAGTGTTTGAAAAGGATCTGAAGCAGGAAAAGACAGACTTTTGCTGCTTTGCCTTTGCTCAGGGCTTGGTGAAGCTGTGACACTGTTCACAGAGCATTTCCCTTTTCTCCTTCTAAATAAATATAGTTTACCCAAACAGTTCACAAAATATATTTCAATTGAACGATGGCTAAGCAAGAGCACAGGATTCCAACACAATGATACTCTTGGATCCCTTCCCAATCAGATATTCTAAAATTCACTCAAATTTTGATCTGAATTTTCTTGGTCATCCTCATTCCAGATCCTTTTCTTCAATTAAACATGGCATAACTAGGAGAGAAAATGGAGTGAAGCAGGAGATGACCAGAAGTATGTGCCCAGAAATGGGTAAGGCCAGTGTCCAGAAAAGCAGCAGCCCCAAGTGCTGTCTGGGGAAATACCCCAAGAGATGACAGAACTCTCAGAGGGGCCCAAGCATGCAGCTAATGCTGGTGGAAATGCAGCTAGTGCTGGTGAATAAGTCAGCAACAGCTGCAGGAGGAAAAAAGTCACCCAGTTGTGCAAAACACACTGTATATCAAATGAACTTAAATTTCACACAAAAGTGCCAACACCATGATGTATTCATGTGGTCGGCTGATTCTCCATGCGCTCGTGTGGAGAAGACAGCTCGTAGCAGTTCCAGGAGCTCCCACACCACCGTGAGATTGCATACAGATGTTGATAGGGATTACACATCCAATGAAACTGTGGACATTAAATATCTACATGGCCTGCACAGCAACTTTTGGTATCAGCACAATAAAGACAAGGCCATTGGAGGTTCAAAAAATCTGGCAGATGCACTATTCGATGTATAATTTGAAAATTACTATATAATTATAATTAATTACATTAATTAACAGAGTGAAAGATCAATGAGCCCAGACAGATGGATGTGAGAACACATCTCACATCTGCCTGCTACAGGTTTTATTTATTTTGTTTACAGGTTTCTATGTAAAGGAAAGTAAGCGGAGGAGAGAAATAGGGTCATTTTTCCCACCTGTGACCAGGAGATGTGTTTACTAAATCCTGTGTGAACAGGTGAAAATGTTCAGTTTATGCATAGGACATATAAATACTTCCAGTTAATATCAGGATGAACGTGTCTTGGTATTTATACTAGGTTTTGCAGAAGACCAGACATACGATATTGGTGCGACAAAACCTAGGACGGAATCTATTTCAAATTATGTCGGGGTGGAAATCTTAATTAAGTTGTGAATTTGGTGTGCATATCATATGATGAAATAAAATACAATCTGAAAAGTAACTTTTAGGAAAACAATGAGTAATAAAAAGCAGCTATGGGAATTTCAGAGACAGATAGTGAAATGGTTTCCATATAATTCTGAGAGATGAAAAAGGGGAGAATAGAAATCTGTCAGTTCTAAATGTCTCAGAAAAGTAACAGAAGCAGAAATAGTCGGTTTATCAACATGTCACAAGCAGATGTGTCTGCAGATGTGTTGCAGAGAATACCATCAAATGGGGTTTCCCAATCCAGTTTTTTGTTGTGTTGGGTGACCCAGGCATCATCTGCAAACCCCAGTGGGATCCCATTGGGTGGTACAGTCCCTGGCTGCAAGCAAAGCCAGCACACCAGGAGGGAAAGAAAGTCCTACATCCCAACCTAAGCAGTGAAATTAATACCATGCAGTGCAGATTTGCCAGCTGGCAGGTGACATACAGAGCCAAAGAGCACAAACCCTTTTGCCATCTCCAGGCAAACCTGATTTTGGGCTGCCCATAATAGACTGCACAAGGACATGCCTTTGGGCCTCCCACCTCATGTCTGCAAGTCCTTCTACTGAGAGACTGACTCTGCATGAGGCTGTGGCAGTGCTCAGAGCTGGAGAGCTCAAAGAGATGGCAGGGAGATGTTAAGTGTGACTGAGTGCCTGTATCATGCTAAACCTGTTCCACCCAGCTGCTCAGGGACAGAGAGTATATGACCCTGTCCCTGAGCAAAGCTGACTTTTTCAGTCTCTGAACCAAAAGCTGAACTGGTCATGTGGGTTTTCAGGCTGTGGGGGATTACTGGAGAGCTGGGTGTTTTCTTGGGTATGTGCCCAGCCTCTTTTTACAGTCCCCCAAAGTATTACCAGTCAAAACCAGATATAAATGGGGAAAAAAAATCAAGCTGAAGTGGAAAGATTGAAGGGAATAGGAGACTCAAACTTTATTTTTTACAACTAATATACTCACCTTCAGTCCTCAAAGACACCCGCTGCACTTTGTTTCTGAGTCAAGAGAGGCAGGTGAAAGCATTCAGATGTGCTGGTGGAACACTGAATGTAGGTAACATTGTCAAACAACGCAGTGCCCAGTAACATCAGTAGCAGTGAGATGTGATTTCCTCCTTCAGGACAGTAGGTTGGGGTTTAGCAAAATACAGCCTCAAACGAAACTGTGCACAAGTTTAAGAGGCAGTGAGACAGAAGGGTGAAAAAGATGCTGTGGGTAAAGACTCTGAAGGTGCCTGAGGGGAAGACTAGTAGACACAGACAGGAATTCTATTTTCAAGAGAAAATGCAGTTTTGAGAAAATAAAAATGTTCGTAAACCTCAGCCACAGTGGGAGAGAAGGCCTCTTGGTGCCTGGGGAAATGCAGCTTTACAGACAATCCAGCTCATTGGAGAAATAAGGGCATAAGACATGTGAACAGGAACTGCTGAGAGAAAAAAAATCTCTTAGGAAGTGTAGTTTAATTTTTAAAATTACTCAAAATGAAATGTGTTATTACACTTTCTACAGACTTAAGTGAAGCATTTTAATTATGAATCACTCATTCAGAGCTTTCACTCCACAGTAACATTTTTTTTTTTTCACCTTTTTCATAGAACCATAGATCGATCTGGCTTGAAAGGGACCTTAAGGGGAATCTAGTTCCAATTCCCCTCCTGAGGTTAGGGACAATTTTCATAGGACCAGGTCACTCTGGGCGCCATCCAACCTGACCTTGAACACTTCCGGGGATGGGCCATCTGCAGCTTCTCTGGGCAGCCTGTTCCAGTGCCTCACCATGCTCACAGTAAAGAACTTTTTCCCTGTATCTAACTGAAACATGCCCTCCTTCGACTTAAGGCCACTCCCCCTTATCCTGTCACTATAACCTCTTGTAAGAAGTCCTTCTATATGTTTCTTTTAGGTTCCCTTCAGAAATCGGAAGGCTGCAATTACATCACTCCAAAGCCTTCTCTTTTCCAGGATGACCAATGCCAACTCTCTCAGCCTTTCCTCACAGGAGAGGTGCTCCAGCCCTCTGGTCAACTTGGTGGCCTTCTCTGGAGTTTTCTCCCAACAGATGCCTGTCCTTCCTGTGCTGGGACCCCAGAGCTGGATGCAGTGTTCCAGGTGGGGTCTCACCAGAGCAGAGCAGAGGGGCAGAATCCCCTCCCTGCCCTGCTGCCCACGCTGCTTTGGATGCAGCCCAGGACATGTTTGGCTCTCTGGGCTGGGAGTGCACATGGCTGGGTCATGTCCAGCATCTCACCCACCAGCACCCCCAAGTCCTTCTCCCCAGGGCTGCTCTCCATCTGTTCATCCCCCAGCCTGTGTTGGTACCAGGGCTTGTCCCAACTCAGGGGCAGCACCTTGCACTTGGTCTTCTTAAACTTCATGAGATTCCCATGGGCCCACTTCTGGAGCTTGTCCAGGTCTCTCTGGATGGCATCCCATCCTTCAAGTGTGACTGCACCACTCAGCTTCATGTCACCTGAAGATTTGCTGAGGGTGCACTTGATCCCCTTTGTTTTGCATGGAAGTGCAATCCTGCTTCATACAGGACAGAAATTTTGATTTTGGCTATGCTTTAAGGGATTTAAGACCCAATTTTTAAACAATGCTCTCAGAGGGGAGCCTAGCAGTATGACTTATATGACTATTCGAGCAGAAAGGAAAAAATAGCACTGAGGGAGGCCTAAGGAGTTAGCAGTTGGGATGCAGGGATGTAGCAGGGCTCGCTTATCCAGGAACAGTGCTCTCTTAAAGAAATATTTAGATTTTGGCATTATTGTTAGGGATTTTTCAATGAGATTTGAGCTACAAACATTTATATTTTGTTAAGTCAGAGAGGAAAGCTGGCAGCTGCATGCCAGCCAGCACAGTGGGAGAGGGGACCACAAGCTGTCCCATACCCTAAGAAGCTCCCTGTCTCAAGATTGCTGTCATAAGAAGCACTGTGGAGTTAAATGTTTTGCAAGATGAGTAGCTGGATGACAAGTGGAAAGATTATTTGGAATAGATAAGTATCCTTGCATCATTTAGGGCTGTAGATATGGCAGGGGAGATTGCATGAGAGGAAGGTAAGGACTTGCAAGCAGGCACTGTTATGCTGAGAAGGGAAAGTAACATACCTATTCCTGATACATCTGTTTGCACCTGTTTGGAGCAAGCTCACAAACAGTGGTAATTCTGACATTATTCTGTCAAAGGCTGGCTGAAATTCAGGCTTCCTGAACTTTGTACGGCATGCAAGTCCTGTGGGTCCCTGCCTGAACTGAGTCCCAGCAGCCGTATGTACCAGTCTGACCCTGAAATATCTGGCCCTGAAAGGGATCTTTGTGGGATGCCTGTGGATTGTATACCACCAACTCTTGAGATTTAGTTATGTAACTTGCTGTCTCCTTGTATGTAGCATGTTTGAGAACTCCACAAACCCTAATGACTGAAAATGTCAGGCTATAATGTACCCTTTCAAAGAAAGGTATGCAACCCTGGCACTCCCGAGGCCACACATAAACCACACAGCGCAACACTAATTTAGCCTTTATATTATAATTTAGTTTCATATTTCCTTCCCCAGCTGGGTAGGTGTACCCCAAAATAGAATTTGCTAGGAAAAAACACTGGAATTAACTTTCATCAATGCTTTTATAAAGTGCCTGGGTCATTGATATTGCAAATTGTGAAAAACAGCACCTCACATGATGTGTGACTGAATACCTTCTCCAATAATCATTCAGGTCAATTTCTTGATTGATACCCTGCATTTCCCTTAGCTTCTTGAATGAGCAAGTCGTATAGCTCCTGTCTTTTCTACTGGAAGAGCATCCATGTCTAACAGTGATAAGGAGGGAGGGGAATATGAAGGAGAAAGGGTTATAGCACAGTTTGATGCTGCTGCAAGAAAATTGCTTGTCTTCTAACTTCAGCATTTTTGTTCTGTACAAAAGAGAACAAAGGCAGAAGCACCCATTGTCAGGCTTTCTGGAGAAAGCCAGTAAGTGATCAGGAATGAGAAACAGTCAAGGGAGCAGAGGATGGTAGAAAACACATTGAGCAGTACAGAAGTACTTAGACATATACAGAGTGTTTTCATCTACAGAAGTGTCACTGATTTTGTAATTAACTGAGCTTTTAGAATGCCTGGTCTTAAAATAGGGCCCTGGGTGAAAAACAGGCACTGAGGTCCTGCCTAGCAAGTAGGTAGGAATTTTTTCTCCTTCTGTGAGACATGGAAAAACAGCAGTAGTCTCAGTGGTACTGATCTCTCGACACTACCGGGTAAAGCATTTCCCTGCTTCAGTCTGGCCATGAATGTATAATTGCCCAGTCAGTCCAATGTCATCACTTCCCGTGTCTTACAGCTTTGTCATCACCAAGTCTACATCTTTGTTCTCTGCCAACCAACACAACTGTGGAAAAAAAAAGAAAGCTTATTTCTACTACAATATCTCACCATTCAGAAACACGTGTTTCCTCTTGTTTAACTTTCAGCATATGCCAGCATAATTACATAAGGCTGCATCAGCTGTGTAATGTGACATGAAGTTGCATAAGACAAAATGCCTCATGCAATGTGCTGCATCATCCAGGAAATATGAAGAACTTTAGTCAAGAAAACAATTAATTCTCAAGCAGAGCATTTAATCCAACGCAGCCTATGCATCATTTTCAATAAAACTGTCATTGCCTTTTCACACTGTCCATTCCAGCAAAACAAGTAACTACTGTAACAAGTAGCTTTTTCACTGGTCATTATCTGGACTCCACTCTGTTATTCACATTGAGTAATTCTCCTGACTCAAGGGGTAACGAACCCAAATCTGATATTATATTGGATGAACAGATCTCACCAGTATAGTAGTAACATGTTATTTGTCATGGCACATACATATCTATCCCAAATGCTCTTTCCATTTTACATTCAGGGTCATATATAGCCATGTGTGGATGAAAGAGCCACTCAGCTTTTGTTAGATTCTGGGACATTGTGCCCTTCCT
Organism: Ifrita kowaldi; assembly: GCA_013398055.1. NCBI lineage: Eukaryota > Metazoa > Chordata > Aves > Passeriformes > Cinclosomatidae > Ifrita > Ifrita kowaldi. The sequence goes on from VZRS01002818.1 coordinate 103,357, forward strand.
AGCATTTAATGCAGGTACAGGATTTTATTTTATGTTGCAATACTGCAGAAGTTATTAATTCCATGCTATGCATTTTGCCAGAACTCAACAAATTGCATTTCCCAAACCTACAGAAAAAGGATACAGGCACATTTTGGCATGAGAAGTTGTTTGTCAGAACCGTGGCTATTTTTTCTTCTTTAGAACTAGATGTGCAAAACAAATTCCAGAACTAAAATGATCCTGACCATCTTTGCATTCATCACTTATTTTCCTTCTCTAACATCTAACAAGCTCCAGCAATGAATGATTAACATCTCAGCATGTTTTCTATTCAAGAACAGCAGAGAAATGTCTGTTCTTTTTCATGTAGCAAAGACCATAGCCGACACACCCAGTCCTGATTTTTTTTTCCAAGGAGAATATAATTCTTCTCCTTCCCAAGTGCGAGTATTTTCTTTTGCACCATGACTGAATGGATAGAAAACTTCTTCCATATGAAAATGTCTTTCTCCTCTCACTGCCACTTGCGCATGAGTGTGGCTTGTCATTTCTCAAGGGGAACAGCCACACCATTTCAAGTCTCCTGATTGAACAGTACTCTCCCTACTGAGCGTGCAATTGTTGGAAACCATTTTACAAGCAGAAAATTTCATACTGTGCTCCCCTTCTAGTTTTCTTCATTAATCTGTTGCCTTTTTTCTACTTACAAAGCAAGTTCTTTCAGTCTACGAAGCTGTTTTGTTTAGTGTCTGCACATTGCTTGGCACGAAAGAGTTCAGGTTGCAGAAATCTGTATGGCACAGGCATAGAGATGGGCAGGTCAGATAGTGGCTGGTCCTGCATCTTGTCATGTCAGCTTTCATTAACAGCTTGTGTGATGCGGTTCTACTCAGTGTTTGTCACGATTTCCAAAAAACATGAGCGCAGGAGGAACGTAAGCTTTCTCAAATACAGGACCAGAGCTCAAAATGATCCCAAGGAACAGGTGAGGGCATTTGAAATCAATATGAAAAATTCAGCGAAGAGAACTGCGAAGGACTACAGTTAAAGAAGCAAAATGAAATGCACAAGCTTGAAACATGTAATGACTGGTTGGTCATCAATATAATGATACAGGATCTGGAGTCAAAGAGGTTTGAAATGAAACATGTGATGTTTTTAAATGCTAGATTTCTTATTCTTCTACTAGAAGTAGCCAACTCAGCACGTCTTAGAATCATACAATGATGGTCATCAGCTGGCATGGGTGTCCACTGTGACAACTTCCAGGAGAAAAAGAGGCTTAAGTTAGAGCATGGGAGAGTAGAAAAGGGGTCTTTAAACATGTTAGTGAAGCACAGTGACAAAGACTGCTTCAGTGAATGGTTTTCTTTGAAAAAGCTAGTTATCTGACAGGTTACACATCAACTTGCATGGCCCCTGGAGGGCTTTTTTCAAGCCCTGCACTTTTATGCTTCAATGCATTTGACTCCTCCAGCTAGGGAAATTTATTTCTGTGTATTTGGAGAGCATGCCTTGGCAAAACCACTGGTTCACCAGTAAGCCTAAGACAGAGCAAAGAGATTATGGTGCAGATCCCTTTGGCTTCTGTCTTTATTTAGCATGCATGGGAACTTCACTTTCCCCTATTTGGATACTGAAATCTCTCTAGCTGTTCCAGTGTGAGTCTCTACTTCCTGCATATTAATAGAACCTGGTCTAAGAAGGAGGGAGAGAATTAATAAAAATGGAGGTGATCTGTTAGGAAATTAAGACTTAAAAGCAACTGAACAAGATCCTGCAACTGTGTAGTAACTCTTGGTGGCTTCACTAGCCCGAAGCATGTGCTCAGTGCATGCTCCTGCCTTGCAACACTGTTCACTAAATGCAAGGTGCTTCACCCATTCCTCTGAGCCATTCATCCCTGAACAATTACCGTGTTGTAGGAACATGTACAGGGACAGCTAGCAAGGAGTAGCTGGCACACTGTGAATGCACACCTTAATTTACTTTGCAGTGGCACACTTGATCCCACCTCTAATCCCATGGTATATATATTTTTGAAAAGGGTAAAGCAAAGGGCAAGTGCTTTTGAAATGCACTTTTCCAGAGAGCCTGTGGATGCCCATCTCTGGCAGTGTTTAAGGCCAGGTTGGATGGAGCTTTGAGCAGCCTGGTCTCGTCAAAATGTCCCTGTCCATAGCAAGTGGTTGGAATGAGATGATCTTTAAGGTTCCTTCCAACCCAATCCATCCTGTGATTCTGTGATGCTCTGTTAGAGCAAGTTTTTCAGTGATATCAGTCTTATTTTTGGAGTTGTTAATGGAATTTTTTTCTTTCAGTGTGCTGAACTGAGAGCTCTGACACAGAAGTTCCTAAGTGTAAATAAATACCCCAGAATGCAATGTCTTATTGCTAAGGTTTATCCCTTAATAACCAAAGGAACTGTAGTTTTCAAATATATTTAAAAATGCGAAAGTCAGGAGAAATTAAATCCTCTGAAATCCAGGTCAAAGAATTACAATTTTGACATAGAATTTCAAATACACTGATTTTTATTTCTAGACCTTTTCCCAATCAGATGAGCAGCATTCCCATGAGGGAAACACTGAGCACTAGACTATGTCAAAGTCTTTCCTCTTGTCCTACCTTACACTCACAAATTGTTTTCCTTCCCTTATGGAAACCTACCATTTCTTGGAGCAGAATACTTTTTCTCCAAAAGGAAGTGTCATAGCCTAGTTGTGGTGCAAGTCCACTTGGTTCATTCCAAGGCATATAGTGCTTCATCCCTGTCCTCACCAGAACATTGCATACTGGTTCTGCTTTCAGAGAAGGTTTGTAGGAGAGCCCTTGGCAGCATGGCCTGGATACTGGTGGCCCCCAGGCACTTCTCACGGGCACACTGAACCATCACAGTGCTGAGAGGCAGGACTGTCTCTTCACACTGCCCACCACTCATCACAGGATGCACACTCTCTCTGCCTTGAGGACCCTCCTTGGCTGCAGACCCAATTGCAATGCTTCACAGGGGTGTGAGGGATGACATATTTCAGAAGCACTCATGCCACCAGGAATAAAAGCGCTATATGGATCTAAGTCACAGCCTTGACTTCACTCACTGATAGCTGTGAACCACCTCTCCAGTCTCCCTTTAGACAGACTCTTTTCATTGTTTAAGGCCCAAATAAAGGAGCTGTAAATTTTTTTGCCGATGACAAACTTCTATCTGTTTCAGAAATTCTCAGATAAATCTAGACATATATGTAATAGTAATAAAGTGGACACTGAAACTCCTGCCACCTCTGAGCAGCACAATGTAGCTACACAGCATGGCAGCTTGCTCATTTAAATCTCTGTATCCCACAGAAGAAAGGAAGGACAAATGCAAGGAGAAACTAATTCCAACAAGTAAAAGATACACAAGATAGTTCATTAATTATGGAAAGGTCCTGGCTGTTACACTATGCCCATTGGTATCGTAGAGGACATTTCCTGAGAGACTGTCTTTTCTTCAGTCTCCTCTGAAAAAGTATCACTGTATATGATGGCTGGAATGAAGAATCTAAAAGTAGATAATTGGGCATATTGGGCATAATGGACCAGGCACAAATCTAAGGGTGTGAACCTGTTCATGGTATTCAAAGAGATAGGATAGGATAATCCAGACAACAGATAATTTGGGTCGGATAATATTCACTGCAAGGAAAGTGAACACAAACACTCAATGCCTCCAGCTTCTTCTGTGAACTGGAGGTAATTTTGCTTTCTGCTCCCTGTAGCATTCCATTTCCTATGAAACATGGCTCCCTAAGACTCTCAGGGGTCTTAAAGGCCCCAAAGCAGCGCTCTGGGTTTCAAATGCCAAAGTAAGGGTTTAATATGTAGGCACAACCTATGTTCTGAATTCATCCCTCTGCTACTTGTCACATGTCTGTATTAGGAATCATCTACTCTGTATCACCTTCTTGATCAAAAAAACCCAATTATTTTAGAAAAGAACCAGTCTCTTTTGTGAGCACCTTTACAAAAGACAGAACACTTTAGTGTGATGAAAGCCAAAATGTTTAACATGAGCCTTTTTCAAGAATCTGCTCTCCTGAGACTGCCAAGAAGAGATGAAAAACAAAAAAAACCAATGTTACCAACTTATCTGAACCGTAAACATACTTGTTTACTCCAGCCACTTGCAGCCAGCAATATATCTGGTAATGCAGCAAACTCCAAATTTTCGTGATACCAAGAAATCCTAAATGCAAACTCTGGCTGCGCCACAGGCAGGCCATGCAATCCTGGGTGTCTCTCTCAGCCTCATTTTCCTTGTCTGTGAAATGAAAGCAGTGATAACAGTTTTGTAACATGAGTAGGATTACATAAAATGTTGCTCATGTAAGACTGAAAGTTCCTAACTACCATTATTAATTCATGGTTTATTATTCTGGGCCACTTTTGGAAACTTTACCTAGAGCTTTTGCAATAGAGTAGATAGCCAGGAGAGTACAGAGAGAAAGAGTTAATAAGCAAGTATGCTTGAGTACAGAAGGAATGTGTGTAGACAAGCGAAAAAAAGAAGTTGGAAGTGTAAGAAGGGTAATTTCAAGGACAGGTAACAGAGCAAGGTGTATAGATAATACAAATTTTAAGCACAAATGTAAATCATGAACAGAAAATAGGGAAAGGGAATTCTTTGCCTGAGTTCCAAGCCATTTTGAAATTAAGATTTCTGCCAGACTTACAGTCCTTACCTTACAAAACGGTATTTGTTTTCAGTAGCTCTAAGAAGAGTTTTTAAAGTAAAAATGACAGAAATAATGTATGGAATATACAATTAGAGAAGGCAGTTAAACATTTCTGAATATGGATGCAGCCTAGGAGCATCTGAAAGCACAGGATGATGTGAAAACAATGTCATATGATGCTGCTGACCAGTCATCCTTTGGATTTCCAAGAAATGAACCATATTTTCAGGAAACTGTAATTAATCAGAGGGAGAAGAAAAGGGGCATGAAAGAGCAATCTGGTTGAGAACCAGAACTCTCTGTTACCCATTAATCATTACAGGAAGTTCTGATTCACCTCTTAACTTCTTAATGTGAACTGAGTACTTGAAAACACGAACCTATGTTGTGCTCTATTTGGACCTCTTCTAAAAACCTGGTGGAAGCTGCATTATATTTTAACACTGCCAAATGATATCTGGTAAAGGATGAAGCAGTTGCTTTTCCTCTAATTTTGTAGTGATGGATCACTTGTAGATAATGCGTAACCACTAACTTTTTACACCAGCTTCATTTTTGAAGAAAGCTGATTTCACAGGTGTTCCTTGTTTACAAAACAAATACAAAAACAATGAAAAATAAGTTGATAAAGAAAGTTATTAACATTTTATAACACGTAAGTCCTTATTTTTCTTAAACTAAATATAAGGTAGCTTTCTCTCCAGTTTCTCTTCCTGCCCTTCCACATTAAAGTTCCAGCAAATTAACTGGGATGATTCCCTTGTGATAAATAACGTCACATCATAATTACAACCTCACCAAAGGAGCTCTTGCTTGCTCAGGTCATAGAACCAAAGAGTGATTTGGGTTGCAAGGGAACTTAAAGTCATCTTGTTCCAATGCCGTGGCATCCCTTTGCTCCAGCATGTGGACTGCCCCACACAGCTTGGTGCCGTCAGCAAAGCTGATGAGGGTGCCCTTGATCCCATGGACAATGTTGCCAACAAAGATGTTAAACAGAGCTGGTCCCTGTACTGACCCCTGGGATCACCACTCATCACTGCTCTCCACTTGGACATCGAGCCATTGACTGCAACTCTTTGAGTATGACTCTCCAGCCAATTTCTTATCCACTGAGTGGTCCACCTGTCAAATATATGTCTCTCTAATTTAGAGAAAATGATGTCTCACAAGGTAATGTCAAATGGTTTGCACAAGTCCTGGTAGATGATGCAGATTAGAAATAACAAAGATGGCAGTGTGAAACTAGTAGCCAAAGCATTTGAACTGCCATTTCTCTTTGACAGATGCTGGCGAAAGTCCCATTTTGCTTTATGGAGAGCAATTGCATGTCTCTCTGATGAGCTCCACAAGCACCAGACAACTCATGTGCTACTACTGTGTCCGATAATTTTGCTGCTAAGATGAACATCCATATTTACTTGTGACCTATACAGCTCAGAAAAAAACATGTATTACAATATAATATACAGCTTTCTGACTACTCCATTTCTGAGCCAAGGCTGTGTACATAGACTGCAATACATGACAGGTGAGTAAAATTTTTTCATTTCTTATGAGTGTATAGGAGTGGGAGAAAGCTTCAAATTAATCAGCCTGTTAATAACAAAATGTCTTGTAAGATAGATCAATTTATAAATACTTTCATGATATAAAAATGCCTTGAAAAACATTTTTTTCTAAGATGAAGAAAAATACTCATGTCACTAGGCGTGGAAGTGGTGAAAGCCATTAATTTTCTTTGAATTCGCAAGAACAGTTTAGTTGCAGGTATCTGTAAAATACAAAAAGGGATTTTAAGGCTTCCGGTAATTGCTACTAACAAGAAACCAGCAGTTTGGAAACTCAGGCAAGGTCAGTAGTGTCTGAAGGAGAGCATGACAAGTGCATGGTGTTGAAGCATGGGCCATTGTACCATAGATTAAAGCCATCAGCAGGGCAAGATGGAAAAACATAAAGTGAATCTGCAACTGGTAAAGAGATTAAAGGAGCCTTTACTTTCCAGTGCTGCATGCAGCATTGACTCTGGTTGTTTTAAAAATAATCTGTAAAATTCTCCATCTTGCAGCAAAGGAAAATAAGTTAACTGATTCTTGTCCACCGTTACCACAGTCTGCTTTGCTTTGCTTTGCTTTGCTTTGCTTTGCTTTGCTTTGCTTTGCGGTGAATGGGCAGCACAAACATTAGTTACTGTGAATAAATAAAGCAATTGTATCCGGAAACATTGCTCTTTTTAGCACTACCCTTTCAGTTTTAACTCAGAATAGTGGTATGACCTGTTTTCTCCATGGACCCACCCAACTTGCCGCCTGACTGAGTCTGCAAGAGAGCTGAATCCATGGGAATAGCATCCCACAGATTACAATCCCTAAAGTCTAAAGGACGAGATGGCCTGGCTGGTTGTACAACAATGTTCCTACTCTTCCTTACTAAACACTCCCTCATCCTATGCCAAAAGAGTGTGGGTCTGAAAGCCCCAATTCTCTTTTTGAGGGGCGTGTGTAAATTCCAGCTGAAGCTATTGGGTTTTATGTGTTTGAAGTGCTGCTCAAGACTAAGCTGGTCTTGTGGCCCGTGTCAGAGTTGTGTATAGTAAATTGGGTATAGGTTATTTTTGCGTCTGCCACTGATCTTGTAGGCCTTTGCACAGCATAACAGCCTAATAATAAAAAGCTGCACCACAGAAAAATCAGCTGGTTATATTGCTAGAGCTCAAGTAATGGGTATCTGCTCCATGCAGGCTCAGTGTGGGAAGCTCCAGGCCTGTGTGGTGTTCAGAGTCAAACCTTCTCTTTGGATCATTTACCTTCTTCAGAAGGGTAAGTCCTCTGCTGACTATTCTTCCTGGGCTAAAATCAACTCTTTTGAATTGTTTTCATATAAGGGAGGCTTTCCACTCATCCCACTGTAGATATTCTCCAGAGCTACTATCTTCATCAGACCTTTATCTCTCAAATCGCATTCAAGTGTCATTTCCACAGCTGGTTTCTTTGGTCTTTTACTAGAAGAAGGAGACCAGAAAGCAGCACCTCATATCAGTAAATGCTTATAAACAATCTCATCGTGGAGAGTTGGAGTTATTACATGATGTACTGGTAACAACATGTTCATTAGCTTAGGAAGATTAAGCTGTTTTTCTGACTCCTAAGGGCAGTTCTGGGGAGTTGTAGAGCCCATGACAACACAGAAACAAAACAGCTGAAGGGGAAACTTGGACTGACTGATGTTATTCAGGACAAAATTGAGAAAATCACTATCATGTAATGATAGTTTTCCACTGTAAAACTTGTCTGCAAGGGCAGGGAGCTACAGATGCCACAATTCCAGATTCTCTTTCCCCGACCCTATGAATTAATTAAATAATCTTGGTCTTGTTCGAGTGGAAAGAAACATGGTAATCAAAGGGGAAGGTGTGCATGGAAAGAAGAGAAAAATCTGTAGACTCATGATATCTTTGATCTCTGGACCCATGTTTTGTTTTGTTTTCCAAGTTTGGGGGTTTGGGAAGAAACAAAGGTTTTAAGTTAAAGCAAACAAACTTATTTTCAGGATGTTTCCTGAGCTTGACAATGTAACATTTCCAGATAGAAGATGTAAAGTAAAAAAATCTCAAATTTGCTAAAAACTCTACCCATCAGGAAACCACTGTGTTCCTGCACAGAAATGGTCACATTTGCAAAGGCACAAATATAAAGTATTTTATTATTACTACTAGAAATTAATAATGATGCATATCTTCCAAGGACTTTTAGCCCAAGCTGTCCTGTGATTCAACTAAAATCTGTGTTAAGAAATGCCATAGTTACTTACATGCTACCTGTATAGACATTAAAGATGATATGAAGATTGTGCTGAAGGTATTAGGAAGGCAGTGAATGACCACATCAAGGATTTTTAAACTCAGCATAATCTGGTCTAAATGTACTCTTTTTTTTTAATGCAATCAATAGATTTGATCCCTAAACATCCTTAAGTTTTGGCACTGTCATTAGCGTCATTGGTTCATGGAACTTATCAGAGCACTTAATTAATGTGTGTTCAATACACATTTCAGGCACATCATTTTTTCCTGGAAAAGTACGTGTGTCAGAGATGTTGAAACTTGTAAAGATGAGCAACTGCCTGCTACTGTGGAGCTGCACAAGGTTTCCAGCTTGCCTTTGCCTGCATTATCTAGGGAAAACTCTGTAAAACATCATTTGTTCTGGAGTTCATATGTTGGCAAATGAACTCCTGAATTCAGTCTTACGTTAGGTACTGTGTGACATTATTTCTGTTCATCATGTGCTAATACAATATATCCTTACTGAAACGTCCTCTCTTTAGGTAATGAAATTCAAGGCACTGAAGAGCCTCTCACTGCAAGGATGCATTCGTATTGAATAATTCTTTTCATGGAAATCCAATTATTATTGGTCCTTTGAGTGGAAAGCCTACCATGTTATTTGGTTGGAGAAATGAACCTTTTTAACTCACTGAGTTTCACAGAATTGCAATTCAAAAAAACATTCTTCGGTGATGGTAAATTTTACCCTTACACTTCTTTTATTTGTCAAACTCTAAATCCTGTGCTGCAATCAAAAAAACTGAGAAACAACAAAATGACAGGAGATGATCAAATAAAGAAACAATGCTTAAAATGCAACCTGACAGTACCGCTTCAATTAAGTGTAGAGGGGAAAACCCCACACCATGGAAAGTATCAAATCACTGTTAAAATATCCAGAGAAGGCAAACCTCACTGACCCATGCAAACGGAGAGAAATCACACTGACGACTATTGCCGGGCACATCTCCCCAGCATGGCACCGAGCAGCGGGAGAGCTGCTGGGGATCCACCAAAGGGGGCACCCAGCACTGAGACATCACCGTGGGGAAGGCCTGTCCCCACTGCAGGGAGCACACACACACCGGCGCTCCCAAAGCAGCACCAGCCACCGCCCTTCCCTAACAACATGTTCTGGTTGCAGTCACCATCTGCATGCAGGCTGGGAGGTGCAAAGCAGCCCCAGAGCAGCCTTTACACTGAGACAAACCTGGGCTGCATTCTTCTTCTGCTGTTCAGTGTTATTTTTAGTAATGAAACCAATAAAAAATGGTGTGGGCAGCAATATCTATATTTCACCTACAAGGCCTATATTTTAGCAGGAAATTTCTGCTACCCAGCACTATCCTGGAAATGCTAGAAAGATATCAACAGAGCAAAAATAGCAAGGAAGGAGGAGTTTAAAATTAATTAAGACAAGAAAACCAAAGAAGACTCCCTTGATGTCCAGCTGCAGTACTAGAGAAAAAAAATCAGAGAGGTATAAGCCAATGCTGAAGGAAATGACATTAAGTATTCGACAAGTTTCCACCACATGCACTAAACCTAATGACAAACAGAAATCAAAGCAAATGCAGTGCTAGAATAAAAGTGAGAATTTTCTTTCCAAATACATCTTGGTGATTCAGTTGCAGGGGCTGGAGTTCTGCCAGAGTGTTCAGCAGAAAACCAGGTGTCTCATAAAACCACTTCCTCCAAAAGTCCTGGAGAGCAGCCAGGAAGCATCTGTTATCACTGAGGAGAGAGAAAGCTTGTTCATACACACCACACTCTAAAAAAAATTGTTACGAATATTTAGACTCTGCATGTGTGATAAGTACCCAGGTACTGCTGTGCATACAAACCCAGCCAGCAGAGACCATCCTGGATGAGTAAACAGAAAGAGGTTTTTGCCTGATTTTGTGTCTTTGTGCTTTAAGATACTTCACAAAGGAAGCTTGTTGTTGGTTTAAGCACTTAGTCACCAGGCCCTGGACTTCAAAGCTTGCTACTCCTGATCCATCAATATTTATTTTCTTAACCCTTGTTAATGATAGCCTATATTTCAGGTAAAGACCCTGGGAATGGAAAAGCGTGTTTGATGTTGTTACAGGAAAACAGAAAGAACCAGCGTGTATTTAAATAGAAGTACTAGCACATCTGCCTCTTAGATCCTGCCTTTAACTGGTGGAATTCCTTTTCACTATAAAAACTCAGTGATCCAGGTGACATTACTTCAAATATTCTTTTCCTGTTTCAGCAGGGTGTTGCAATAACTATGTCCCAAAGGGTCTGTATAGATTTGACAAAACTGACGTGGCACATGGCAATGTGGGTGCACACTTAACGTTTCTGGGTTAAGAATTTTATATTGTGCGCAACTTGGAACATGCTGGACAAGAGCAAGGCTCACTCATCCCCCATTTGGTGGAGAAATGAGGTAAAGGCGAGGTAACAGAAACCTAAGTGGGAATCTGTGGGAAACCCAGTTTAAAAAGTTTTTGTTTACCATAGGAGTGAGTTTGTTCTAAAGGGCTAAAGGTGACATTGAACTTTTAAGTGCAAAGAGAATTTGCATTAATGACAAAGTAAAATAAATTCACCTGTACATGGATGCAGCCGTTCCTAGGTCTGTGCCTTTCTAAAGGAAAGGACAAAGCTCATCCAGAAGAGCTTGAGAACTCTTGCTAACACATAAAACAAAAGGTAGCTTTCAGATGTTACCTTTAATACAAAATTCTGTTATGCTTCTTGTCCAGTAAAGTACCTGAACTGCCTCTGTGTCCGGGAGCTGTCTGGCTCGCTAGAGAATGGTGTGTTTTCATTTGAGTTAGCTAAAAAGGTGTTACGACCTGAGGCTGCGCTGAACATTGGATTAATTTCCACCTCTTTTCTTTCATCTCTGAAACTCCAGATTACAGAGATATCTCGAAACAATTTCCTTCACGAATGTAGCTTTTTGGTCTTAATTTTTTGTAAGCTCATATATTACATATTTATCTCATTTAACCATATGTGTTTTCTCACTTCCTAGAACTTTCAGTCTGATAAGCAACTTGGCTCCACAAGCTGTTTAAAAACCCTGAAGTCTGCTTGGAAGAGAGTTTTCCAAGCACCTTACAGGCAGGTTTAGGCAGACTGTGCTGGAGCTGCACAAAATCGCCCATGTCAGCATAGATACTACCTTTACGTTACCTGGTTGTATTCATTTAACAAATGATGACAAAAAAAACCCCCTCAGACAACACTTCCACTAGTCCCTTGCACACTGAGTCTTGATCCACCAAGCCACATTGCTATATGGTCTCTGCTCAACAGTCTCTGCATTCTGGTGCAGAGCATTCAACAAAGCCATCAGCCTTTCCCAGTTCAATCAGCTCCTAAGGAAAGGCTTAATGAAACTAACACCACAGACTCCAGCTTTCTCAGAGCTCTTAGAAAAGGTGTTTTGTAAGAACCAAAACAGATCGAGATGAGAGGCAATTGCATGCATTGCTCTCCCTAACTGGTACAAAGGGATCTTAACACAAGTCTTTCTGCACTCTCTGTGTCCCTGCTGCCATGAGCTCACTCCCACTGCTCTGCTCTGGCACATGACACTCCAGAAATGCACCCTCACCCAGCAGGACGAGGACAGCTACATAACACTCACTGAGTAACGTGGATGAAACAAAAAGGTGAACCTTTGTCATACCAGTACGTCAGAGTATTCACAGCCGCAAGGGTGTTGGCAGGAGCTCCACAACCTGGATGACGAACTGATCATAGAACAAGCAGAGACCCCTGCCCAGGCTATTCCTGGGCAGTATTTTTGGTGTAGGAAGAGCTCAGAAGATTGCTCCAGGTAAGAACATACCCAACAGAAGATGCAATCCCCTCTGTAATACTTGCTATTTCAGCATTGCCATGATTTAGACCCAAGATGTTAGGTGTGTCACATAATTAGAGCAAACACCTGTGTGTCTAGACCACTTCTTGGGCGTTTTTCAATACTCTGCAGACAACACACTCAGGTCCTGCAATTGCATGGCCATATTTATGTCCCAGTGTGTACCTGGCCGTCATCTCAATTGCTGGGAGAATATGAGTTTCTAGCACCATAAATTCATAAATCCCTGGAGTAATCTTCCATGTTTTCTTTTTATCAAAGCTTTCAGAATGAAACTAAGTTTTGCACAAATGCATTAACTTCAGTTAAGAAGACAGAATATTTCTTTCACTCAGAACATAACATAAAATTTGACTGAAAAGGAGAAAATGGGTCTTCACAATACCTAATCCCTTCTTCTTTGGCAGTAGACAGATGTAGTAGTACACTCGCCTTTATGCAGGCACATATACTGCTTTAGAAGATCTCAATTAACTTGTTTTTTTACTTTCAAACCTAGCTAGCTGAACTGTTTCCTCTGCAAAAGTCATATGAAAGGACCAAATAGTGAGTTTTGGTGCAGGTCTTCAGTTCAGCAGTGGTAATGAATGACTAGCTTTATGTCCTCATGCCTTATTTCTTTAAAATGTTTGTGTTCCCTGCATGAGCAACATTTCCTTCTTAATATTGAAAAATGAAAAATTTGTAATCTTCATCTCTCTTAAAATTGTAGAGGATTGAAAGTTTTTATTTGACAAGGAATATTAAGATGTTAGGCAAGTGAATGTTGTCACCAGCTTGAAGGTAATGCCTTTCTTGTGAACTGTACCACAGTATTCAAAAATTGGTTCTCAAGGGCAAGCAAAAATAAACCTAGGAAAAGTATTTGCAGTCACAACAAACAGAGCAGAGTGTACATGTAGAAATGCAGTCAAGCATTTTATATCTTTTATCTTTTATCTTATTTACTTGAGTCATTTAGACCCTACAAAAAAAGTATCATCATCTAAACACAGCAAAGAAAAATTTACAATTAATTAAAAGATCTCTCTGTTTCACAGCTCATACAGCTTTCCTCAAACTTCAGTTGCAGATACGGCTGTTCCCATTAATAGGTGCAGAAAGCCTATGGGTAGCATAGTTAACAACATTTTAACAACGCATCCTTGTTGTTCTCATTTTGCATACCTTACTGAAAAAGCAGCAAAACCCAGGAAATAAATTGGTGGAAAAATGTATTAAATCCAAGGAAATGTTTGCATGGATTGACCGTTGAGTCTGCAGTGCCTCTTCAGGAGCTCCTCTTCACTCACCACACAGCAATGTCCGATTCTCGAAACCTACCTGGACAAGCATTGTTAACATCAAGAGCTATCACACTTATTGGGAGCTTAAGGAGAAAGTTTTCATTAGTTAATGCAAATAATAGCAGTTGAAATAATTTTCTCAGCTGTTTCATATATGGAATGAAAATTGAATACATTTGTTATACAAAACTTACAGAAGCCTCACAGAAGAAAAAGGTATGTTGCAAGTGAAGGAAATGGGACATAGCTGAAAAGACCAAAAAACTTAGTCATGTAGCAAGAGTTGCTTTCATCCTGAAGTGGTGGTGAGAAGGTGTCCTGTACTTTGACAGAGGAGAAGGGAGTCCCATATGGAGCTGTGCACACACATACAGCAGATTCTTTTTGACAGACCCACAGCACTCCCTCCTTGGCCTTCTCAGGGTGTCCATCCCCAATCCCTCGTGTGGACACTCAGGCACAAGCAAACACACAAGGAAAAATTTTGAGTTCTTCAACTGAGTGAAACTGAGTGAAAAAAGGCCATTAAAATTACCAAATGGCTTTTCTATGTATGCATGTCATCAGTTCTGCCTCTCAACTGTCATACCCCTGACACCTCTTTGACAGACAAAAATATTTTATTTCTCCCAAGGTCCACAGCCAAGAAAGGGACCTGTGGATGGAACACGATACTTGAACTAGGGAGAAAAATATGTGGTATAGCATCTGAGAATGTGGTTTAATGGTGAACACAGCTGTGGTGCTAAGTGGATGGTTGGAGTTGATAACCTTAAAAATCTTTTCCAGCCTTAATGATTCTATGACCCTCCAAGATCAGTGGCATTTTGTGCAGGTGTCAGCATCAGATGAGAACCTAGTGATTCTATGGACTTTCACGGGCAAGATTTGCTTCTTCTGATGGGTGTACGGTATGTATGGGACAGCCTTTAAAATTAACAGCATCTTGTCAAGCTGAAAAGAGAGTTTTGGCTTCATTCCAGAAGCAGGGTGGATTGAGTTGCAGCATCTGAATTTTTAGGAGTTGTTTGGTGCCAGAAGAACAAAGATGAGCTGCACGGCAAATGTTTGTTGGCTTTTGCAGCCCGGTGCCTGTGATACAGCACGGATTTATTTTTCATTTTTAGTTCAGCTGCAGCTGATTCATACAACTATGTTATTTCCCTCAGCTTGTTGCAAAGGAACAAACAATTCCAGTTAAGTCAATGAATCCATGCAGATTCACTCCTGAAAAGGCAAATTAATCTTCCTCAATTTTCTTTATGTATTCCCCATGGTGTACACAACTGAATGATGTCAATGATCATAATCTTTAAAGAAGAGACTGAAAACCTAGCTAAAAATATGACAATCTGACCCTAGTGCAGGTGTGCAACCCTTCAGTCACCAAGGACCCGTTCACAGAGCTGCCACTAGTGCATCTCAAACTGAGTGACATCTGGGCTGCCAACACTGCTACAGACCCAGCCCGAGACACTCAGGACAGAGGCAGGAGTTTCTGCACATTGCAGATTCTCTTCTTGCTTGTGATCATAATAGACATCAACAACATGACTTGCATACAGCGGAACTTGAGGTGGTTGAAAATTGCTGTGCCCCATGTGCTCTCAGGGTACCCCCAGGGTTGAAGCCATGGGCAGATGTACGTGAGAAATGAGCATCTTCCTGCAGCAACTTTCTTCTCCAGAGCTCAGTCAGCACCTATGGAAAGTAAAGTTGCTTTTCTATCCGGTCACTTCAACATTAAAAAAATCCAAAGCACTGAGTTTCTACCATATTTCACAGTCTTATCAGACAGCTCTTACGCAAACCAGCCGGAGTTTGACAATCATACAGTAGTTGCTGATGTACAGGAAAGATCTGCTGTATGGAAAAGGTCTAAACATGACTCTTAAACACTATTGAAACAGTACGTGTAACCTTTTCCCATTAATTCAGGTAGTAATCAGTGAAAGGCCTTAGTAAAACAGTTAACAAATGTCAAGGAAATTTTCTAACAGCAGAAACCACAAGTCTCATTTAACTTTTGCATGTATTTTACGAGAAGCTGACTAGAATTACTCTTAATTTACAGCTGAAATGAGGATCAGAGCCAGCAATATCACAATCTGGTACAAAGAGTTTGCAGAAAAGCTTATTTTAATGATAAACTTTTCAGACACAAGAAGTGACAAAAATAATTTCAGTTATGTTCCTCTACATCTTAGGAGGGAAATTTCAGAGTCCCCCTGTGACTCTACAGACCGTTACTTTCCTTTTACTCTTTTGTTGTACTTCAGATCTCTTAACTGAATCCCTTAGACACACCACTGAACTTTTCTGTGGCTCACTTAACGATAGGATATTATTTATGATTGTTAACATTCAGATGTTTTTATTAAGTACTTATTTAATTTTCATTAAAGGAATTGTTCCCATTGAAGTAAATGTCACAATTCCACAGTGAGTAGCATCATTCCCAAATTGATGTTCTGATGCCATTTTCTATTTTTAAATGTTAAATGGAAATGTTTTGTACACCCCAAGTGTAAAAGCAATGCCTTCATTATCTAAGTTTAGCTTAATTTAGCTGTGAAACTGCTAAAAAGGAAACACCATATCTATTCATGCTGGGTCCTTTTCAACAATGTCTACCAAAAATAAATGAAATTACCTCTTCCCTCTTGCCTTCCATTCAGTATGATGTGGTGTCATTATTTCAACCTACACAAAGACTTTTAGTCAGCTTCTAAGGTACAACTTCAGTAGCTGCTGAGGCAACTCCTGTACTCCTAAAACATCTATCTTGCTGTGGTCAGCTTTTAATTTCTGTGAACCATCAGAAGCATGAGCCTGAACACCAAGGTGGAGATGTGACCTGCATGCCTGGATGGGCAGAGAGTCCAGGTGCTCTGCCTACAGCAGGGATGTTTTACCTACTCTCATGAGCAGCATGGGGTCACCTGCAGATTGTGAACTGCAACCTGAATTTCCAGCGCACTCAAGACATCACCATCAATGCAGGACTGTATGTGTTAAATAGCTCCTCACGCCCCTTCACTTGTTTTCCTCCAATGAGGTGGCTTCCTTTTGCTTCATGCAGTTTCTTTGCTGGCTTTCCAGTCTCTTTGGGAAGGAGAATGTACAGACTGGGAGTATTGCTTCAACTGCTCTAGTTTATGACTTCATTCAAGCTGACTAGATTTGGATTACCAATTAGTCAGACAAATTAAACTCCAAGGCTTTGACTGAGACCCGCCTTCAAATGAAGGGGTCACAAAGCATCAAGTGAAAATATCATGGTCATAACACAAGATACCTCTTGGGGAGGTACACAGGAAGAAAGCCCTGGTTTAGATGGTTCTTCAGCAGGCATCCAGCATATTTTTATCTCTTTCCTCTCTGATAAGGTAATAAAATATTTTAACTTCTCCAAACATTGTGTTGGCAACTACCTTCAAACAATACTTTGGAAACAGAGTGGGGATGGGGAACCTCAGAAAAGCTGTAAGTGCCAATTCATATTTTATTAAGGAAAGAGAAATATTGCTCCTACTGAAGTGTTGAACTATTTAAACTACCACCAGGTACCGGAGATTATGTTTTCCCTAACTGGGTCACAGCACGCTCTGTCAGTCACTTGTAAAGCCTAAATGTGTTGCAAATGATGACCTGCTTGTACTGCACAACAGGCATAAATAATTCTCCTAAGCCATTTCAAAACAAACCACGTACTGCCTTAACAGAAATCACCCCTCTGAGAAACTGATCTTTCCCGTTTGCTCTCATTTCCCCCAGTGACCTAGTTCTGGAGTAGAACAGCACTTTTCCAAACCATGCTGAGTTTTTTGAACTAGCAATGTGAGTCCTTCTGAAGACATCAACAGAAACTGCAAGACAGCATGTGAGACGGGCTGTGACAGAGCATGAGGCAGTATCCCACCTGACATACCTGGTTCTGGTGCCAGCCCACCCAGCAGCTGCATTTCACCAACTGTGACAGCCACCCCACAAACTCACGCTGGGGAAGGGGATTTTGCTTTCCAAGCACGCAGAGCCCACCCCTCCCACCCCCAGAAAACAGAAGCACAGAAGGTCTGCTAGAAAGTGGTTCCAGACTCTGCAGTTATGACCGTTGCACCAAGAATGACTTTCAGAATGGAGTGCTGAAGATGCTGTAATACCAACTAAGGGAGAGCCGTACCTGTATTTTAAATAACCAGCATACACACAATGACCATGAAACCCTTGCAAGAGCAGGAAAATCTCTTGAGTGTCTGGCAGACCTTCATTTCATGTGAGGTGGCAGCATTCCACTGGTTTGAGAGATGCTTTACCAGTTGTGCAAGGTGTAGGTGTGACCTTAAGCATCTGCAGCAGCTTTTTTTCTGTCCCCTCTCAATGCTGGTGCTATATGCAATGGAAATTGAAATTGAAAACAAGAAGTAAATGTTCCTATTGAAAAATGTTCATGGTTACCAGAAAAGAGCATTAGTCTCCTAGTTTTCTGAGCAATTCACCAAGCTCTCTACACTGTTTTTCATGAAGGTGCTTACAATTCTACGCATATTTCCAAGTTGGTAACCCTATCCAGTACCCATATGCCAAGCATCAGACTGCAGCAGCTGGTTGGAAAGCAGTTTAATCTCTTTTAGACAGCTTAAAACCCATGGCTTATAATTGTATAAAGGTAGAGCCAGGCTAGACATCATCAAAATGTTAACTTCAAGGCAAATAGGATGTCAGATGCCATCAAGAACTCCTTAAGTTTCCAGTACACACTCCAAGGAAATCGCTAGTTTGTTTGATGTCATTCCATACCAGAGCATATTGGCACTAGGAGACTTCACGTGGAATGTGGGGCCCCTCCAAAGCGCTTCCTGGAAAAGGCTGTGCTGCTTCTCAAGCTGATAAGAATATCGTACAACATATGCAGTGATTAATGGATTGATCACAAAAAGTCAATGCAGTCTGCCAGGAGAGAGCCAGAGACCACACAAAGACAGAAGGAGGTCTGCTGCTGTTGCAGGAGGCCCAGACTGAAGGGCTGGATTACCATCAAAACACTTGTTCCTTGGGCTGCTAAAGTAATTACTTCATTTCAAAAGCAATGTCCAGAGTGGAACTGACCTTTATGATATGTATTTTCTCTGTTTGTTACAGGCCACACTCAGCCTGACAGAGAAAAAGAGTCTATTCCAGCATCTCCTTTTGGTGGCACCTATTAGCAGCAGCTTCAGAAGGATGTGCAAGAATTCCCACAGCCTGTAGTCTGATAGCACGTTCCTTATAGGAAAACTTTTCAGCATCAAGCACCTCACAGCGTTTATTTTTCAACAAGACAAGTTGTGTGTGTGTGTGTTCCCATTCTACTTGCTCAAACTTTCTCTCCCGTCTATCCAAAACTAAACAGATAAAATATGTATTTTTCCTCATCTTTGAATCCACAGATTCTCACTTTGTCTCCTTTCCCCTTGCAGAAATCTAAAATTTTATATAGTGTAATTCTGCTGTTCTCTGTTACAATATTTCATGTTGTACCAGTGTTTCATGCTGTTATTAAAGGCAACTAAATTTTCTAGTAGCACAACTGCATGCCAATAGCTCTAAGATTTTGAGACATAAGGAAGTGCCCTGGCCAGGAATGGAAGGGGGAAATTAAAATCTTGAAAAGTCATGAACAGATAGTGTGGCAAATAGACCATACTGGAGCAACTAGAATTAAAGGCAAAATCCTAATTATTTCTTTTTATTCACAAAACGTGTTTTACTTTTGACATTTGAATTCTTAATTACATCTTAATTACAATGTACATTAAGAACATTTTCAAAATAGGTCATCTATGAAGTGTAAAAACAATATGCTTTAAAAGGCTTTTAACAAAAAAAAAAAAAAAAAAGAAAACAATCAATACAAAACCAAACAAAACACTTTAAAAACCCCATAAAAATAAACAAAAAACCAACCAAACAACCAAAAAAAAAAACCCCAACAAAAAAACCGAAACCAAAAAGCCTCCCTAACACAAGCAAAAAAGCCAAAACAAAAAAAAAAAAACAAAAAAAACCTATCAAAACAACCACACCAAAACCCCATTTTAAAAACCCAGATCCTCATAACAAATCTGTCCATGAAAGCAATTTCATTTTCATTTTCCTAAAAGGGCCCTCTCTAGCAAAAAAAAAAAAAAAAAAGGCCAGGAATTCTCTTTTCCGTGTTTACCAGACTTGGCTCTCCCTCCTCCAGCTTGGCAAGATACTAATGGATTCAGAAACACGTGGTCTTTCCTGTTTACAAATGTTACAGCTATCATTTTATCTGTCCTTTTAGGGCTTTCCAAGCCACTGTGGCTTAACTTTGCCCAGATGGATGATGCCTATTCTGTTGAAACTTGTGTCCTCCATCCCTGCCTTATGATTTGCCTGCAGTTGCTATGGCTGAAATTTAGATTGGAAGCTCTTTGCTGAGCCTGCCTGCTTGGGATCATCCCAGCCTCAGTGAAGGAGCTGCATAGGCTTGCAGTGGCCACCACCTCCTCTCCCACCTGCCGGTGTTAATGAGGGCATGGCCCACTCCTCTAGCAGCCTTTAGTAAATGTGTGTCTGATGTTGTGTGTAAAGAGCTGATGCTTCCTCTCAGAGCTATAAAATAGCAAAATATTGTTCTTACGGCTAATAACAAATATTATGTATTTTTGATGATTCCTTGAACTTTATGGTTATATTCCACCAGATAACTTCCAAACTTACTGTGGAATTGTGATTTCCTTTCCACCTCAAGAATTCATGCTTCCTTTTTCCCCCTTTAAATATCTCTTTCAGGAAACTTATTTCCCATAGCTCCTTTCAGCCTGCATCCAGCCTATTCCTTCCATAGATTTAAGTCCTCCAAGTTATTGATTCCCTCCCTCAACTACTGCAAGAACTATGGTGCAAAGTAACATTGATAGGAAAAGAGGATATTAACCATGGCAGCATGGAGTTCCCACCATGCCATCTGCTCTTTCAGAGTCCCAAAGCTCTCAGGGGAAATTAACTTTCGAGTGGATTGAGTGCCGATGACTCATGAGACACTTTGGATTTCACAGCCCTGACAGCCCAAGCTGCTGGGAAGGCTATGTGTGAAGTTGGTTATCTTGGGAGATGACTTGGAGCTGCAGGAGGGCCAGACCTGGGGCTGGTGCTCAGCCCTGCCATCCCCATGCAGAAGATATTGCACAGCATGACTCAGTCCAACCCTGTTTTCCTACAGTGTGTGCTGCTGTTACATCTCCAGCCTCATGTGATCCTGATGCAATTCCAATTACATCACCCACATCATGTAACAGCTCAGCAAAATGACTGAAGATAACAGTAAATAGAGCTAAAATAAAAAAATCAGATTTCCATGTTTAGTCACCCATAAGGAACTTTTGAGACTAACTTAAAATTTACTAGGACAACTTTCTTGTGCAAGCCAGGCTATATGATTGCTTTGCAACCATAAATACATCCAACTATTAACCTCCACTCCTACTCACATATTTTTTGGCCCGTGTACTTTGTTTTTCAGTTTAAATTTATCTGAGGGGAGGTTAGGGAGATGAGTGGTTTAGGATTAAGCCCCTATGTTGCAGCAGAACTGACTCTGTATTCACAACTAAACCCTAATGATCTGTCGTGGGAAGCAGATCAGGTTAGGGC
The DNA here is from genome assembly GCA_013398055.1 of Ifrita kowaldi. NCBI lineage: Eukaryota > Metazoa > Chordata > Aves > Passeriformes > Cinclosomatidae > Ifrita > Ifrita kowaldi. Next base: position 124,699 of record VZRS01002818.1, read on the forward strand.
TTTCCCTGGATCACAAAGGCAAAGCACTTAATGAAAAGTCCTTGCAGCATAGATTAATTCTTTTTAAGAATGTGCATATTTTTGTCTTCATAGCCTTTTTTTAGTTTCTGGTTGTAAGCCACAGGACAATAACATAAATGAACCTCTTTACCTTACTGGACTTTGGACTGGTCTTGAACACAAGATAAACCAGAAAGGGTAAACTTGCTACATGTTTTAAATCCATCTCATAAACACAAGATCTAGGTGTCCTAGATCAAATATTGACCTCATTTCACTCATAACAGCAAGGCCATGTATTTCAAAGCAATTAATTGCACCCATAAAATTGATAGGCTTTGATGAGAGAGGTTGTTCAATGTATGACAGCTTAGTCCAAACTCTTCCTATGTGCTGCATCTCATGCTGATATTGCCCCTAATATAAATTATCTTGCTTATCTAATATATGTATCTCATTACTATACCTGAGGTAAAGACAGAAACTTTTCATAAGCAGTAGACCACACCTACCACACCATCCCTATGACTGCAAGCAACGCAATAGCTTGTAAATAAAACTGTATCTATCTCCAAGGCGTTAAATGTGCTTATTGAGTTGACCAGAAATGCATCTTTAGGACAGCTTTACTTGACAATAGTCTTCATGGGGCTAATTAGCTATTCTTTCCACCAGAAATAACAGCTCCCTTGCAAATTTTCTAATTAAATCTACAGCTGCTTGGAACAGTATCAGCACAGCAAAGACTTCCTCTAAGCAAGCCTACTGGGAGCCTTCCAGTGACCTTACCCTACTTGTCAGCTGAACCAAGGATAACATAACACATTATGCAATTCAGAAGGAATCCTCATGGCTGCTCACAAGGAAGGAGAAGCCCTGTTGAAGGTAAGAATCAGGGAGAAAACACCTGCAGTTCCTTGCTGGTTAATAGAACCTTTTCTATACTTTTCCTAAGAAAAAAAGAGAGGCGAAGAAAAAAACCCATCAGACTTGGAATGGACAAGAACTTAATGGTTTTGCACACAGAAGCTATCTGAGGTTTAAGTTCAGCATTAATACACATGACCCTGTTCTCTCTGATCTCCCACTTCCTCAGCAAAAGCCAGAGGTGAGGGGAGCTGTTTCAGGTGGAGAATGTCTTGGAAAAACAGGCTGAGTCTGTCTCAACATTTTGTCCTCTAAAAAAGAAAAAAAAGAAATCTACACATCTGTCTTAGCCTAGTGCAAACTTCCATGAGTAGCACAGCCAAATCCGTACAAATCAGATAAGATAAGCAACCAGTCTAGTTTCAGAAGTGGTGCTCTGAAAGCCTGTGAAAGATTGACCCCAGCTATCGAGCACAGTTAATCACTAGACCTGCAAATCCCACAGTGTTTTGATGACTTGGGGATAGAGCACATTAATTTTTCAGATATTAGCCCCCATTTGGTACTTTTTCTATATGTGCTTTTTGTTGAAATTTTGAGATAATGTGGCAATGTAAGTATTAATAGCTGTATCTAGAGGTATAACAAAATTTCTGGGTTCATCTGGTTCATTCTGGTCCATCAAGACAAGGATAGCTGAAAACTTACTAGAAAGCAAATTTGCTATTCATAGCTCTGAGCACACAACCAGTTATATATATTATCTCATGTCTTTCCACACTAAAACAGTAAACTGTTTTCCTATACCCTGCACTCTCTAGGGAACCTCTAGCAAATCACCGACGAGAAAGTCTCGTACTTGTGTGGTGTCCATATAGTCCCCAAACAAGGAAGAAGGATGATTAAGCAGATAAGTAAAAACCTCTAAACAAGCCTCTATCTGTTTTACTTTTCATAGGAGTCATATGGTTCAAAATTCTTAAGACAGGGAAAAAGATTGCAAGTGATGTCAAAAAAAGGTTTCCAGTGCAGGAGGCCATAAATAATGAAGAAACTATGTGTTTTTATCTGTCAATCCACAGTTCCAGTACACAATTTTGTTTCAATTGTTTAGAAAGTATTCATTCTGTGCCAAGGGATCCTGCAGACCACCTCCTTTCTTCTTCCAGGGATAAAGAGATTTGTGACATTCTTAAATACCCCGTGCAATTCCTCTCTCATACTGGTAGTAAGACTTTGCTAGTAGTTGCTGCAGTCAATCACCTACTACAATTTTAACTCATTTTCTAGCACAAGAAGGCCTAAAGAAAAAATACCCACTTTTATGAAGCTACATACACTCTGTGCTTGAGCATCATTATCTAGTCTCCTTTCAGTCTTTTTTCCCTTTCCAGTTTCCAGTTCCATAAATTTGTTCTCACATGTGTTATTTTCTAGGCCTTTGACCTTTCTAATTTCATTACTTTGGATTTTATTTAGATGGTTATCTATTTCTAGAAGTCCAGTGTCCAAATCAGGACAGCTGCGGGTTGAACACAATGCATCTTACAATTAACAGATGTGGTCAGATATCTCCATGTGATGTTTACCTTTTATACAACAGGGTGACATTGTTGACTTGTCTTCAGTTTGTGATCTGCTGTAAAAGATAGGACTTTTCCAAAGAATTTCTTTGTAGCTGCTGGAATAAGTACAAGACTTATTCCATACAACTCCTTCCACAGGGTTGCTGCTGCAATACCCTTAATGAACTGCATCTTATTTTTCAAAACCATATCCAGTTTACCATAATCATACCAAGCTCTAACCCTGCATCCTTAGGTAGAACTCTGGCTCTTCTCACTGGAGTACCATTTGAACATATCCAACATGCTTTCTACTCCACTTTATTAGTGATTTGGAGAAACACGGAAGAGAATGCAAAGCAGGGTGGGCTGCAACAAAATCACACCCTTCTGGCTCAACACAAAGCAGCTAATCAGTACACTTTGAACATGGCTTCCCAGCTGAGCACTCACTTTGGAGCAATTTTGCCAGGTTCTGTACCCTCAACTTGTCTATCAGGATGTCACCTGCTTGTCAAGCAGTCCTACCAAGAGGTCAAGACGACTGACTGATGTGCACACAGCCTGTCATGTTGCCAGGGCAGAAAATTAGATAGATTTTAAATCATTTGTCCTGAGAACATTCATTTTGTCTGTTGTTCATCCCTGTATTTGTCTTCTGGGTATTTCAGTCTGAGTATTTGTTCCAGCACTTTTCTTGGAATTGAAATTGTAGTCAGAGAAGATAACGTCAGTCTCGTCTTCATTTGTTTTTTTTAAAGCTATGCACTATCATTACCTGTTACAGTCCCCTGCCTTCCTGCAACAAGGACAGACATTCCTGAAGGTGCAGCTCTGGGCTGGGCACAGCCAGTCCTCCAGGTTCAAGTCAGGTCCAGACAAACTGGAAATCTCTGCTCTAGCTAAATATTTTCTGTTTTAGTCTGTTCTCAGCTCTTACTTCTCTACTGCTGAATCAGCTGGCCTTTCTGGTAAAGAGTAAACCATAACAAGCATCAGACATTTTAGCTTTGTCTGCACCATCTAGCTTTTCCTTCCCACCCAGTGGTGGATTACAGCTTCTCTCACTCTGCCTCTTAGCAACATGGCCCTTATGGAAGACTGCTCAGTACTCTCACTTCAGTCCATGCTTGACCATCTTCAATTCATCCCTAATTCTTCATGCTTTTCCCTCATACCTATTCTTAATAGCCTGAATATTTACATCTCTTATATCTCCAATTTTATAGCAAAGATTTAGACTGATTTACTTGCTAAAATTTCCAGCCTCCCAAACTGCCATAGGTTGAATCAGCATCATGTTTGTCTTATGGGATTACTAACTGTCACTAATATTTTTATTTTCTCCTTTAAACACATTTTCTATATTATCATTCCTGTATATTTTCCAAGCTCACTATTGTCTAGCTTTACAAAAACCTGCTGGCTTTGCATTATTGTCCTAGGCCCCCATAAGTCAGCCTTTTGCCAATCATTCTCATCCCAAGTACTAGCATGTTGCTGTTCTTTGATAGCTCCTCCCTCTCAACTGCAATCACATGTGAAAAAGACCTGTCTCTTTGGCCACTTTTCCCATTTTTCACATCAAGTAGTCCTCAGACACAAAATATAGTTGACTTCTACCCTGATGTACTTTGGTCAATTGGCTCTTCTCCCTCCCACATCAACCCCTCCTTACCCTACAACCCAAACCACACAAAAGGCATATCAGCCTCTCACCATGCAACAATCTTCCCATTAACTTCAAAATACTTCCAAAAACATTTTAGTCTGAGATAGCCAAACTAGCCTTGTGGCATTTTTGTTGATCATACATACCTACTGATCCAAGTTGGGCTGGTGAGCCAGAGTGCAAAATGTAAGCTGTCTGACACTATCAGAAGTCTGTGCATCTCATGAAAGTGCTAGAGGCTTTGTACTATATTTCCTGTCCTTCTGATGTGGTTAGGGACTTTAAAGCTGTGCCTTCTGACTGACTGTGTCGCTGAAGCATAAGTCAATTGAAAACAGGCCTGATGCTCCAAAGTGAGTGCTCATTTGTAAGCCTCAGTCCAGCTGAAGTGGATTGTGCTTTTTTAGGAGATTGGTAGATAAACAGACATCAAACACAGCCTGAGAACAGTTCTAGTGCTCTTCTGAAAAGAAGCAAATTGATATCTTCTACCTCTCTGCAAACGGGCAATTGAAAGTTTCAAGACTAGAAATTGCAAATTCATCTGCTGTGGTAAGACTTAAGGGAATATATCCATACTGTCATTTTTCTTTAGTGCAGAAAGGAGTGGGGGTTTTCCTAGCAAGAGGCATATTTAATTTTTTTCTGTTTGTGTATTTTATACTAACAAAACCAAACAAACAAACAAACAGCCTGCACCTTCTATTTTTCAGTAGTACTTGTCTGCACATGTGCTAAAATTACCACCTAACTAAATACAACAGTGTACCTCAGAAGAAACATCAGCATAGTTGTCAGGAGCAGTCAGCTTTGTGAAATGACTATAAATGCAAAAAAAAAATTGATTTCTTGTCACTTCTTTCAGATTTGCAGGAGGGCTTATTCACTACTCACTCACACCACAAATTGGGTTTTATTAGATAACAACTTTCGTGCCCTTGTGTCAGTTGTATTTAATTTTCATGCAGCCATTTCCTGAATAATATTTTTAAAAGGCTTGGTTTGTAGCCATTTCTCTTTGGACTATAGAAAAATAAGCAGGCTGAGCAAAATACCAAGGCCCTACAAGATGTTAGTTTGTCTAAGTAGCTGCCCCTTTTATCTGAATATTAAAGCAATGTTTTACTAGTGTCCCTTCACAAAGGTAGAAAATTGCATCTCTGAAAATGCCAGGTTTCTGTTCACGGGAAGCAGGTCGTCCAGCATCCCTGGAAACTGAGTGAAAAATGCCTGTTCATACCTGAGAAACTCTGCTGATGAACCGAAGCATTTAACAGCTTCAGTTTGACAGCTGCCTCAGAAATGGTGCAAAGGGGAGGCTTCTCTCTGGAAGGCACCAGCCAGGCTGGCTGTGGCATACGGATAACACGTGGCAGGCTTGTCCTCAGCACTGCCATCTGGCATCACGCAGCAGCAGGGGAATTTAGGCAATTAATGAATGAATACTTCCTTTAAAGGTTCCTGTAGTGCTTTTTTCTTCTCAAGCCAAAGTAAGTTTATTAACTCCAGCAACCTGGCTAGATGCCAGTTTGGAAACTATCCTGTCATCTGACTTGTGTTTTCCCTGCAGAGTCAACTGCGTGCAGAAAACTTCTTCATTTCGTGGTCTAGACCCTGACTCTAGAAAGATTTCTGTCTATTCAGATGCTGACATTGCACCTGGAAGTAATGAGGTAAACAAAGTGTAGCACAGCTGCAAGGGCCCACAAGGGCTGATTTCCTGAGGCACCTAAAGCATGTTCCCTTTAGTGGTCATAGTGGTCACCTTTCATCCTAGGAAGTACTGCATTTTGTTGCTGGATAAATTGATTCCTTTGCAATAATCCTGAGAAGCATCCCTTCAAATCAGGAGCAGCATTACCTTTGTCTTTGACAATGGTAGTACTAAACATACTCTGCTGTACTTAACACTGACTATACATTCTTCAAGATTTTACATGTAAAATGAGTGCATTGTCTTCTCTTAATATAAAAATCCCCATTAATTAAAATTCGTGTCAGTTTAGAGAGCTGTTACTTTTCGACAGTGTCAGTTTGATCCTACATTTGAAGCTTGTTGGAATTTCTGTAATTTTGCTATTTGTTTATTACAAACAATTGGCTTCACAAATTACATTCAACAGAGCCTATTATGGTGAAAGAGGGTGATTTTAGATTAGATTAGATTAGATAAAACTTTCAGAATAAATTCTTTACTGTGGTGTTGGTGAGGCACTGGCACACACAGAGAAGCTGTGGATGTCCCACCCCTGGAGGTATTCAAGGCCATGTTAGGTGGGGGGTCTGAGCAACATGCTCTAGAGGAAGGTGTCCCTTCCCTTGGCAGTGGGTTTGGAACTAGATGATCAATCCAAACTATTCTGAAATTCTGTCTGATAATTTTTTACTGACTGCACAGAGCAGCAAGACAATACTGTTTTTCAAGTACAAACTCCCATTTCAAACTGTCTAGAAATAGACATAATGGTTTGCCATGCACACACCCATGGTGCAGTGCCAAGAGGGGGGCAATCTGCCTCCTTTCCCCATATGGCCATGAGGAACACTTTTCCACTCAGGAAAAGAAACAAAAACAAAAACAGAAACAAAAACACACTTAAAGGATGAAACATCACTGCAGGTAGCAGAAATAAATAAAACCTGATTTTTATTTGAGCTTGTTTATCTCTAAGCTCCTGAAACCTAATGCCAGGAGGAGTACAGAGAGTGCTCTCCAGCTGGCCTGGACCATCTGCCAGCAGACTCCCCTCTGAAGGGCATGCTGCCACCCTGTCCCACTGCCACCCTACTACTTCAAGCCTCCTGGTGATGGAGTACCAGCAATGTGTCTGCAAATATGTGGCACAGAGGATTGTCATTTGAACTCCAGCTGAAATCACCAAGCTCCTTCAAATGTTCCAGTATAAGAAATGAAGCTGTTTGGCTGCAGAGCATAGTGCTTAGTGAAGGGAAAACTTTTGGACAACCGTCATCTGATCACAAAGTGAAGTCCGTGGTCTGTCAATGATGCTTTATGATACAGGGGGTTCTATGCCTGAAAATAGCATATTAATATTTTAAGTGCTTAAAACTGCTTTCTTTAAATCAGCCTTCCACATCAAAGCAAAACTAATAGCATAATTCTAAAATCCTCTGTCTCACTGCAGAGAGGAAGACTTACTCTTACTGTGGCATAGTCCCAGTTCAAATAAGCATTAAGTTGCAGTCAGTGCAGTTTACTACATGGAGCTGCTGTTCATCACATGCCTGTGACCATCACATGCAGGGAAGGAACAAGTGTGTATGCAGGGACACGGGATTACACTTCCATGCCAAAAACTCAGCTTGCAACTGGGCATCCTAGGAATGATGTTGTGAACTCTGTGCTCTCCCCATCTCACTGTGGCTCCTGATGCAGGGCACCCAGGGCAACCAGGGCAGAAACTCCCAAGCTTTCAACATGATAAGCCAGTAAGCCGTATGGGGAGTGTTGATTTAGAGGCACATATCTAAGGTATACCTGTGAGTCTCTGGGATCTCTTCCGACAAGGCAAGGGGATGACCATGAAATCAGTGCCCCAGGACACAGACATCTTGCAGGCGAAGAGAGTGCATACATAGTTGGTTTTTTTTAATGCTGTAAGCTAATAAAATACTACTCAGACTTTCACTTCACAGCAAAATACCCAATCTTTTGACAGAAAATCCAGCATTATTCTTTTTCCCCAAGTTGGAAATCCACAAGAAAGAAAGATTCTGACAGCTGCAGATTTCACATGTGTCAAAGGCACAAACCCTGCTCTTACAGATGGATTGCACAGAAATACGCCTTTTGTTAAAAGACAAAATTAAAGGAACATTTAATCATGCTCTGACAGGCTTCTTAGCTCAAAGCTTGTAGCCTGAGTCCTGTAATAATTCCTGAATCCATACATTGGCTTACAGCAGGTGGCCACAGGGGTCTCAGGCAGTGGAAGTGCATTAATGGTGGAGCCAGCTCTTTAGTTTAATAATAAGAAACATGTTAATACTACTCCTTGCCATAGAAGCAATAATAAGCAATGCAAGCACACACTCATAATTATTTTCAATTACTGCACAAATTAGCAGCTCAATCTCAAATTTTTAAGTGCCAAGTCATCAGCTATTTTTCATCTTTATAAAATAAGTCAGATCTAGAAATCTCTTTGGACTTAATATGTATTGGTGGCAATAGTTCCAGGAACTTCCGAGTACAAATGTCAGTCACATCAGAGATGATAAAGAATTTTGTTAAAGCTGCTCTTCCCAAACTTTTACATTGGTTGGATCTTTGAACATTTTCAAAATCTGATTCTTAGTATGACTTTAGACATCATGAATCTGAGTAAATATATCTTTGTCCCCTCCTTCCAAATTTGCCCCTCACAACCCTATAGATTAGCCTTATTGTCAGGAGTTGTTTCAGAAATATTGATTTAGAATCTTTTAGAAATAGTACATAATTTCAGGAACAAGGAAATCCCCATTTAAAAGAAAATAAAAGAAGAAAAAAAAAGGAAACTGAAAAGACTTCTTCTACATGGGTTAAAGCAAGTACTCATGAATATTAAAAATGGAAAAAGGAAATAAGTAGACCCTGCATGTTTTTATCTAAAAGCTAAAAATACCACTGCTTCCCTTTGCAAGGATTTATTAAGAAATACTTGCATGACCCTAAATTAACTGAAGTTCCTAGTGTAAAGCAGGCAGCCACATATGCCACATTATATAATCTCATTCAAGTACCTTGCAAACAATAAAAATGAAGACTCGGTGATTTTAGGTTTCATTCATACTCCTCTGCACAGTACATCAGCAGTGATTTTAGGCATAGCATTAGGAAAAGAAATCCTGTACCCTAAACTTCATGACCTAGAGTCAAACCAATCACAAGTGTGTAGGCTCCAAGCTTCCAAAGATTTGATTTCAAATTTGTGCATGCCCACACTTTGAATACAACCCTCGTTTATTGCAGCAGATGTCAGCTAGTAGCTGTGTCATATTTACATTACAGGAACCTTTTCTGACACCTGTTTGGCAGAAATCCTTGCAGATATCAGGGAGACGGATTCCTTTGGCATTTTGCTTTCCCTAAATGCACACACAGTCAGAGGCAGTGAATCGTCAGGTCAGAGATTTCCCCTACACCCTTTCTTTCCCTCAGCTCCATACAGGTTTTTTGTTTGGGTTTTCTTTTTATTTTTTTTTTCAGCACCCCCTGGCGCTTTGAATTAGAAATAACACCTCTCCAGGGTTCCCGCTTCCAGCCGTGAATTCCAGAGGAGCCTTTTATGGGAAGGCTTCGGCGGCAATTTCTGACCAGATGGGAAGCCGGGGTAGGGTAAAGCAGGCAGCTGCTGGTCCCCGTACCTGCATGTCTGCCGGCATCAGGTTGCAGCCCCTGTGAGTCACATCATGCTTTTCCCTGTTTCCTGACACTTCAAACGGGGCCACTCCATGATTGACAAGAAACATCAAACATGGCAGGTGAGTTTCCCCAAGCCACTCTCTTTGATAACATCCTCTGCATGTTTTCTGGCTCTATATCCCCAAAGAGAACTCCTTTTCACCAGCATGCAAAGAACCATTTACGTTTACCTTTGGAGTCTAAATATTCCTACTACCTTTTTTTCTGATGTGGGGTTTTTGGGGATTGTTTGGTTTTTTGTTTGTTTGTTTACCTGTTTGTTTGTTTTTTAGGCTCAAAGGGTCAAGGCCAAAAGGAAATGAAGACAACATTAGCAATTTTTCACTTGTGCTGGTCAGATCTACGGCTCTGAGTGCTCCCAAGGAAATCAGTGCAAGCACTGAGACTGGAAACTTAACAATTCCAGGCTCATCTGGAGTTGGTCTCTTGGGCTGGTCTGTAACCACTTGTTTTCCTTACTTAACATCTCTGCCTATTAGAGAAAAAAGTTGTGTGCGAAGAGTCTGGAGGAAGACGTCAGCTGATTTCAAAGCAGTTGTGACAGGCTGTGTGTCTAATTCAGGTGCTATCCTCGAGTTGCACAAGCGCTCGTAGCAATCTGACCCTCTGCGTCCTGCAAAGTCAGGAAGCTTTGCCAGAGAGGCCAAACAGGGATGGCAATGTGCCCAGATGCCCATGTTTGTAGAAGCCCTGGAGAACTGTTGACCTGGTGCACATGACTCCAAAAGCTGGCTCGCTGGTCGTCCTGCCTCCTCTTCAGAGGAAACGGTGTGCGGCAGAGCAGGCTCGTACAAACAGAGATGGTGCCTGCACTCCACATGCAGAACGTGACTGTGAAAATGACATTTTCCGTGCCTTTCTTGTTATTTCCTGTGGGAGCCACACAGCTAGCAAGGCAAGAGGCTTCTCTTCATTCGAGGCAGAAGGAGAATGCTGTGAGCCCATTAGGTTTGTATTCCCTGTGATGTGTCACCACTAAAATGGATGAGCATTGACACCACTGTACATGGAATTTTTAAAGTTATTTCCGACCCTATGGCCTGGCTAGTGATAAAAGCACAGTCTCATTGAGTGACAGCCAACAAACTATTGCTGTTCCCATCATGCCATGAGCAGGGAGACAGCTGGCAGCACCTAAGATGGTGCAACAGCGCATGAGGCTGGCATGTGGCACTCACCACTGTTCTTGTCCTGGCTTGGCAAAGCTCTGTATCTGCCTTACTCACATCCACATTTCTGTCTGACGTGAACCACTCCCTTCTTGCAAACGTAAATGGTCTCGGCTGAGGTATCACTTGTAACGCAGGTGAAACCCAGTAAAATCCTTTCAGAAATACTTGCTGTCACTTTGACAACTGAGACCAAGTAGATCAGAAGGAAGAAACGCATACCCATCTTCATCAAAATTATTAAAATCAGGTTCTCATTTAGGCGTCTGCATAGACAAGTGGAATCTAGCCCTGATAGTTCATTACAGAGAAATCTTATGGATAGCAAAGACCCCTTAAAAGAAATCAAGGGGATGGCTGAATGAAGGATGTTTCTGTGTGCCCCCTAGGAGCTGTTATTTTTATGTTTTGTAATGCTTCTTTAAGAGTCTCAGGAAGCATTGTATATCTGCAGCTCATTTTATACTTGGAAAAGGCACTAAACAAGTGTGAAATGGCAGGTGAAATATATGTAACTCATTGAAACAGAAATAGTTCTTTATCTAATGTAACAGGTATCTTAATGAAAAATCTGAATGTTCTGAATGTCATAAAATAGCACATTTCATAATATGCTGAGTGTAACCATGCACCAGGATGTGATTTATTTTGCAGATTAATAAGTAGCGGTAAGTTCCAAATCAAACACCAACAAGAAACAGCCATGTGCTGTCCAAAAGGCAGCGAGTCCCCTCAGAAGTCACTAGTGAGGCCAATTTAAACACAGCAGCACCGGAAGGGAGCATCATGTCCCCTCGGTCCTATCACAAGGAGCCATGGGGAGGTGGGAGCAGAGCACCAATGCACCTTGCCAATCCCAAGGCCAGAGGACAAGATCCCGTTGGCTCCTGGGCAGCCCCTGGATTTTGCAGTGGGGATATATGCTGGCCACTGCAAACAGAGTTCCCCTCCTGCCACAGCTCCTGTGCCATGCAAGGCTGAGTGAGCAAAATTCCCCCTTGCTCATGCCCTGCAGTGGTGCCTTGGCACACTGGATTCAATGGCCGTGCTTCAGTCTGTGGCACATGCGAGGAACTGCTTCTCTTGGCTGCAGTCCAAACTAGGTAAGTGTAGTCATCCTGACACTTGTCCCTGCCACCTGTTTCTCTGGAAGTCCTAAATTTGGGAGGTAGTAGAAATGACAAAAAAACTGTGCGCTACTTTTCTGGGATGTTTTATATCTGTTACAATCTAGAAGCAAAATACAAGTGCGAGGAACCAAAAGCCAGTGAGCTCTCAAATATGTGCATGTTACATGTCCCCTTCTGACTCCCTGTAATTCCTCTGTCCCCTAGTAGCAATATCCCTTTTATGCCAAAAAACAAACCATCGCACCAGGCCCCACACATCCTCTTGGGTTTCCCTAGTCAGCATGTACCAAAGGTATGAGTATCTTCCTTTTGAACCAATCATTCAAAGAATACTTGTCACCTGCTATTTTTAGTTGCTTGAAATGAATAAAAGATGATGACATATAAAATCTATAGTTTCTACATACAACTGAGTACCAATAATATCAACTTATTCACTAGTATGCCATGAGGAGGAAAAAATAATACTCCTTCATCATTTAATTTAGGGACTAAAAATTCTTCAAGCATTCTAGAACCATGGGGCCAAAGGTGCTCCCCGTGCCAAGGCACGAAGTCAAGTCAGGCCCTGTCAGTGGAAATGCATGTGATAACTCAGATCCTGCAGCAGTGAAGCCTGGGCTTCTTTTCTTCTTCTTTTTCCCCCTCCTTCAGTCAGGATTTCTTCCCTTCTTCACTAATGTAATAATCTCTGTAAGGTATTCTGCAAATGGCTGAGGCACTCTCATCATTTCTCTGGCACTGGGTAGGTGCAGACACCCCTTTTTCAGCAAAGCTGGGATGCCCCTGAGAGTGCAGAGATTTCTTCCCAGGGACAAAAGAGCTGGAACCTCTTTGGAAATGTTTTTTACTTTAATATCCACACTTGTCTCTAAAAAAAAATCCTTTAAGCTGTCATTTTCACTTAAATCATGCATAAAGTTACCCTGAGTTAAAAATTTATGGTGATTAGTTAGATACCTTTGTCTGACTGTCCTGTTTTCACCTGTTTTAAAAGAAAATGAAAAATGTGGGGTCATAAAACCAAGGCAGTTTAGAGAAGAAGAAAACATTAACGTTTTAATTAAAGTGTTAATTTTGGATGTGCTAAGGAAATAATTTCCCAGGTGTACCTCTGCAACACTGCTCAGTGTTTCTTTGCAGGGTAGCTGATAAAGCAGAAATCATCCATTTTGGAACAATGGAGCCCTTTGATAGTGGTTTCACCAAATGAAAATGCTATGTGTATTCTTGGCTATTCTAACAGGTGGTTAAAGAAGAAATGCCATTAGCATAGAAGAATATTAAGAGCATATGAAACTGGAACAAATGGCTTGATTTTCAAAGGCTAGTCACTTCAGACTTCTTTGTGTTCGTCACTGAAATTAAGTATTTTTACCCCTTAGAAGCCCAAGCACTCTACTGCAAACTAAAAGGTCCTTATAATTCTATACCCAAGCTTTATACAGTGACTCTTTCCTGCTGTTAAAACATTGTTTTGTCTGAAGATAAGAGGGAGCAGGTATGCTTGAGGATGGGTCACAGACTGCAGATCTTCTTCCACAAAGCTTAGGCCCGCCTCCTCATAAGCAAAATGACAAGTTCAGCAGGTTAAATGAGCTGAGCCAATCCACTTACCCATCTAAAAACATGGTGAAATAAAAAGGCATGACACATGAGTTTGGCTAACTCTAGCGAATTCTGTAATGTGATGCAACTAACAGACAAAAGTATCAGAAGTGTAATGAATCTGAACATCCTTCTTGATAAAACCAATGTACTTTTGAGCAAAATGCTTTTCATATTCATAATCAGCACCAAGTTCTACAGGGCAGGATGGCCATTTTCTTCAGGAGTCTCTTAGTGGTAAATTCTCATTAATTCTCATCCTGGCAATGGGCTCTGGTAAGATACAGTCTAAAGGCAGGTGGGATTTACTACCCCAGTCAGATATGTCATGTACTGAGAGGAAAATAACTGTGTGCATCATGCTACATTTGTGAAGTTCTCATTCTGTCAGCTTTTCTTTTGTCAGAATTAAAAGGTAAGAAGAAAAGTGTTGGTGAGGAGTGATGCAGACTGTAGAAGAAAACAAATTAAGATCTCACGGAGAAGGTTTCTCAGCTTTGCTTCAAAGCTAATCATTCATTGTTCATGCACAGTACCTACATAGTGACTGATCACTGGGCAAGGTACCTTGCAGATTTTTTTATTACAACCCATTTTAACTTAAAATGTTTCTCATATCCTCATGAAGTTTCACAGGACTCTGTGTATTTGTTAACTTACAGTGGAAATCACTGCTGCCAGCTGTTTTCTCCCATCATTTCTCTCAAAACAAATGTGTTGCATTTTGTGACATTCAGATTTGATGCAACAGGTCTGAGGAGAATGAAAGTGATTTTACTGGTAATCATGGGTTGTAAAGTCTTTTATAACTCCATTCCTACCATCAGGATACAGGCATTCTGCAAAGGAGTCCCCTCATTCTGTTGGCCTCAAAAAGATAAATCGGTTTTCATACTGCTAAAAGACACACTTTTCAAAATTGCATTGTCATAGAAGAAAACAGAGAGAGAGAGCGAGAGGAAAAAACGAATTCAAAGATTTCAAAGGTCAACGTTTTCTCAGACGTGAAGGTAAAATGCTGCATTCATTTGTATTTGCAAGTTATGAAGTATTTACAGTAATGAAGTATTTCATTAGAAGCATTATATACTGGAAGTATTTTGTTGGTTTTGGATGTATTTTATCATTGCAAATTGGTCTTAAGTGTCAAAAATTACTGCACCTGTGACAAGCACTCATTATGTACTACCCTTGAAAGGGCACGTGAGCATGTGCATGTGCAGCAAGTTTGCATTTGTGCCTAAAAAATACGGTACAGACATTATCTAAGTTCAGCTGCATAAGCTGCTAAGTTTTTGTAACTCTGTGTAAGCGTCGACAGGTTAGACTTTTAAACTCCAGAAGGCACCTTACACCCTCTGGGTCTTGTTACAGAAACATAGTTACCCAATAATATTTCAGACTTTGGGGGCTCTCAGAGATGCCTGAATAGGCTGACAGATGGTGCAAGACCTCTGTGCCCTTCTGGGAGCAACTGGGAGGCCCCCAGACAAGGCTCATTAGCATGTCAGATAGCACAGGATGACTGCATGGAGGGAATGAAATCCCAGTCTCCCATGTCCACCCGCCAAAATCCAGCTCTTCCCCAACTGGCCTTATTTTTTTTTTGACCTCTGATGCCCTCAGTGCATTAAGCCAGAGCTGAAGGACAGAGTACTGGCACTCCACACTGTGGAGTGGGATTGGAAAGCAGCCATTCCTGAGCTGGAGAGCTTTCTGATCACACTGTGTTTACAGGGAAGTTAGTCCTGGAAGCCTCAATTATGTAAACAAACTTTTCTAATTAATCTCTTTCTGAGCCAAACCTCTAGATAAGCCCTGAACTTTAATTTTACCTATTACAAAACTCAGAGTAAAGCTCAAATCCATTAAATCGTGGTGTTATGAACACTTACTGTTAAACTCTGAAGATGTAACATGTTTAAATCTTTGAGAGTGAATCAGGAAACCAGCTCCCTCTGAAGCCTCCAGACTGCCAGCTAGCAAGATAATACATCCCTGCTCTCTGAACAGTAACAGGCCAGCCAAAAGTGCAACATGTCTTTTATTGCATTAAGGTATCAAAGAATGAAACAAAAAAGGACACTTTATGCCAACATAGCAAAGGCCAAAGACATAATTGCTCAAATTGGCTAGAAAAACTGAGTGTGTAAAAGGCATCTCTTTTCCTCTCCAAGTATGTGTTTATGGTATGGCACGGAAACATGGTTAGCCCTTTTACAAAAGACAGTCTGTGAACCACATGTCATCCTGTAGAGATGGGTGAATGTCTCACTGAAAATTTTAGCTGCCAGTGTATTACTGAGGGGTTCCAGAGAAACCCTGTTACTACTGTCAGTATTTTAGCATTAAGGACCTGGATTCCCTAAAACTGGGCTGGAACGCTCCTGTGCTACAAACACAAAAATAGACTCCTGTTCATTAAGGAATCTAATACAATAAACATGCGCACTCAGATCCAGCCTGCTGAGCAGCAGACAGACATCCTCAAACACAAAGCCATCCTGCCTGATGCACCCTTAATTCTCAGCAGCCTTTAATGCAGGACATAGACCAAGCAACAGGATGCACTGAGGTTCTCATTTCATTGCTGCGGGCAGCCAGCCTGCTGTGATTCCCATAAACACCTTGATAGGGATAAATGTTGACACAAAAAATAATCTGTAATACCATGTACAGTGAGCTTACCAAAAAACCTCTGACCCAGAGGAACTATTTACTGAATTAAGATCACTCTACTTGCACAAATGTGTTAAATCAGCCTTAGAGAGAGTTATAGTGGGTAATCCAAGTTTACAAATCTTTGGGCGTTACCTAAATAATTCAACACTAAAGTCCTATCTACTGTGATTCCAGTTTCTGACTTCGTCTTCAGCAATGATGTTGACAAAATTAGGATGGTGATGTCATACAACCCCAAGAGAAGGTAAGATGCAGCAGGCACCTTGAAGGGTTCAGCCACTCAGGGTTCAGCCTCACTACACAACATCAAACATCCTCCATGGTGCAAAGAAAATGTGATCCTTAGCCACTGCTGCTCCTTGGAGCAGTTTGGCTCCAAGGAGAGTCCTTCCATTTCCCCCTTAGGCACCTGAGAAGGCATTTCTAGCTTCGCCCAGGCTGGGCACGCTGAACTCCGCAGAGCATAGATGAGCCAGACACGTGTTAGTCATTTCACTTGTTAGCTAACAGGGCTGGAAAGGCTTTCAGTAAGTCTGTAACGCAACTGGACAGGAATGTGGTGACCAGCACAGCATGGCAAGGTAGTCCACAAACTGCTATTTGATCATACTCTCACATGTCTTCTGCGTGTGTGTACATGCGGGAGGGCACAGGAGAAGGGAGAACAGACAGATAGCCATTAGATAGGTTTACAATAACAAACCCATCTTCCTATTCCCCTTCTCAGATTTCAGCTCTCAGATTTCCCACAGTCTGGTTCTGACTGTCATACAGGCTGCAAATTCATGCAAATCTTGCATCACTGTTTGGCAGGGTGTAGTTTTTTGGTGTACCCTGCTGTGGTTAATCACTGCATCTGAAATTTGGTTCTTCTTTGCCTTCTTCAGAAAGGTGTTACAGAAAATCATCATTTAAACACCCAGATCTCATTAGAAATCTGATGAAACACTAGCAGAGAAAATGTTGCTCTCTGATTGAGTCATTTTCATTGGATGTAATAGTTATTTATTCACATGTTTTATTAAAACAAGTAAGTCATTAAATTCATGGCAATCCTGTAGTAGTCAAAAGACTCCTAGCATTACTGTTTAGATTCAAAACTTCTTTGTGTGAGAGCACAATGGATTCAGCTGTGTTAAATTATCAAGAGTTGGCAAAGGTACATGAAAATTTCACTTTCCTACACTTCCAGGACATCACTATTTATTTGATGGGGAACTTTGCCAGAGAGCAAGAAACAAGTATTTCCGGAGGAACCTTCACTCAAATTCACAGACAAAAGAATGAGGAATTTGAATGGGTTGGATCTAGCTGATATATATATTTGACCTCATCTGCTCTGGCGCTATACTGGTTTTCTAACACAAGTGGGAGGGCAGCAACAACTGCTTCAGTGTAACCCTAACCTACAGGTGAAACTACATCTTGGGGTGCTCTGTCAACAAACAGGACCTGGTATCTTTTCCTGAAAGTTTTTTATGGTTAGCAGGATGGAATTCAGGGTACCCTTTCCTATGCCTCAATCACATTCGATCAGTAATATACTTTCAAGAAACAAGCATCTTTTATAACAGGACTAGTTTCACCAACATTTTTTTCTCAGAAATAGAAAACAGGTACAGCTCAGCGAGCTGTTTGGACAATACTCTGGCATCATCACCAAGGAGCAATATGCAGACACCTGGCAAGAACACAAGTCTCTATACTGCTTTTTATTTTCTTAAGTCCCCACAGAGCTTTTTTATCATGTGAAACTTCTCAATTAATGAAAATCAAACAGAAAGGAATACATAAAGGAAAAGCTATCAGAAAATAACCTTTTTTCCCCCCAAGCATCATTTTAATATCTATCACAAGATGTTAATATTGTCTATCATATGGTGTTCCTTGTACACTCTCTCATTTCTGTGGCACTTTCTAGAGGCAGAAGCCATACAGGACAGGAACTTACTGACTGGCCAATGAGATTGCTTCTTGTTATGATTTTCTGAACTTTGATGTCCACAGTACATGCAGCAGCTAAAACAGAGCCATATTAACATATGTAGCACTCCCACACTCAACATGGCAAGTGAAAGGTACCTCCCCTGACCTCACTATCCTACACAAGTTTGAATTCATTTATTCTGTCAGAACATAAACAGAAATAATGATGGCCCAGTCTCTCCCTGGTCTCATGCCAGCTACATGAAGGCCCTGGTCTCTAGACAGGGAGAAAAGCAGTATCTCAGGCCACACCACAAGCTGAGGGACACCCGGGCAAAATGAGCAGTACCCCTGAGGACATGCTGGTCTGGTGCCGCACACTCTGGAGGCTCCACAGGCACTTTCCAGCTGCTGGAATCACCATAAACAGCAGCACGCATTTGCAGGCTGACCTCCTCCACCAGCCACATCTTATGGAGACAGTTCTGTTGCAGTTGTAGCAGTGCAAATGGGGAAACATTCTTCCAAAGGTTCCCTTAACCTCTTCATTTTCTATATTAAAATTACCTGGGTGGATAGAGGGGACCTGGCAGTAGAAGAGGGTTGTGCTAAATAAATCCCTGCTTTTAACTGCACTGATACACTACACTAGACAAAGGTGATTTTGCTGCTGTTCCCATAGGAAGAGTAGAAAAGTCAGGATTTTTGCTTGTATTTTAACCACTCCAGGTTGCAGCACGTTCATTTAGGCTGTTGATCTAGGTGGGTTGTGCAGCTACAATACTCTTGAAGCTCAAAACAGCTGCACACTTTATCTGATGCCACTGCAGAGGAGGTGGTGAACAGTACTTGAAAAGGTGTGGAGAGCAGCTAGGAGCAGTGAGATTTTAAATGATCTTAGCTAGACCTACTCAGGTTTCTCCACCTTAGAAACAGCAGAGACACCTGCAGACTAGTCCACTACATTTAAATGCCTCATCTAAGGCCATCTGGTTTGAAAACTTACCTTAGGTTTGATTAATTTAACAACCACATAGCCACAAAGAAGAAAATATGTTTGCAAAAGTCCATTCAGAATAGTTACAGGCAGGCAAGAGCAATCTGAGTTGTAAACAAAGTAAATATCCTCTGATCTCACTAATGAGAGTCAAAGATATGACACACAGTGTGTTGCATAACATTTTTCCAATTAGGCTGCTGAGCTCTTTATCAGGATGTCAGTTAAGGTGATCTCCCATCTTTTCCATACATGTGCTCACATATTGGTCTGACTCCCCACAGGAAAAAACTACATTTCAAATCCCAGGTGAAATAAACAGAAATGTCATAGAAGAAAGGCTGAATGTAAAATAAATTCCAACGGTACTGCAAACCTCTGTCAGTTGGTAAAAATTGTTTTAGAGGACAGATAATTTTTTTGCCTTTCTTTTCATGGCTGTTGGCCTCCCTCATTTCTTCAGATTTGCTCTTTTACCACTGGTACAGACAACTCTCTCTGCCAAACTGTTCCCATAATTATGTCACTACCAAATCACTCTTCCCCATGATTTCCTGAGGCTTCTGTTCAGTGACTCATTGTAACATCATGCCTCAAAGTAATTTAAGTTCTTTCTATCAAACCTGCTAACAATTTTTGGACAGGTGAATCAGAAGACTTCCTCTCCATTACTTAAGTATCACAATATTTATTTCCCTGATAGATGAGTTATTGTCCCTCTACTAGTGAAGTGAATGTAAAGTGAGTATCAAAGATCAGTGTCAGTCACTTGTACAGCAGCAAATAGCAACCACTTGAGAATCAAAAGAACTACTCCTTGACTGTTGTCATTATTTTTAAAGACCCATGCAGCAGTGCCACTGAAGAGCTTTTGTGACACACAACACTGTAGAGTCTGTCCTCAGCCCTGCAGGGTTCAGCTAGATCCTCATGGGCATTAGATACCCAGTTCTACACAATCTCCGTGGAAGAAGGTGCAAACTTTGAGGGGACTTAGACTTTTACAGGCCTTTTAAGATCTCCTAAACTCTGTAGGACAGGGAGGGAGGGAAAGAGAGAGAGAGACACAGATGGACAGACAGACAGAGATCTGGAGTAGAGGAAGATGAATATTGAATTAGTTTTTCAAATAAAGAAGTCATGAACAGACACTACAGGTGAGATGTTCAAAAGTGGACAGTACTGATTTAAACATTCAACAATCTGATGTCAGAAGCTCCATTTTGCTTCAGTGGTCTTCAAATTAGATTAGCAGGAGGAATTTTTTAAAAGTCAGGTATGGTCTTGTGAAATAGTCCATGGCAGAAATAGGAACTGAACATAGAGTTTGAAGAAGTCCACTAACTATAGTCTCCTACAAATACCCTGGAGTTTTATGAAGTTGTAGACTGGCTTTTTTGTAGAAAGAAAGCTTCTGTAGGAAAATTTATGACTGATATTCAGCTTCTTTGTGCCCTGTGCTACTGACAGAAAGCCAGAGTGTATCTGTTGCAGTGGTTGTGTGTCATCTATATGCAATAGCTTATCCAGTAAGAACATCATCACAATATTAACACTTGTGGCTTTGCAGGGACAGTCTGTTCTGTTAAACAATTTACTTCAAATGCAACATCAGTTCCAAATACGGTACAATTTTGTAAATAACACTGCCACTGTTATGTAATTGTGTGTAATTTAATATCTACACACGAACAAAATCAACAGTGGAGTTTATGGTTTCAGTTCCACTGATACCTTTGTTGTTGCATCAGAGTGGCCTACAGCCTTCAGGTCTTTCACAACTCAATTGAAAATTCCTAATGTTATTCAGCTTCATGGTTTCCCATGCTGATATCCACTAATATTATGTCAGAAAACAAACAAAAAAATTGTTACGGTGTCATCCCTTGCATATTCCATGTACGTTCATCACAGATAGATTCATCTTGGTTTGAAAATCTAGCACGGTATAGAAAGTCTCATCAAAATATTGCAAGGACCAATAATGTCAAGAAAAAAGCACCAGAACTGTATTTCAATAATGCACCCATGATAGTTAGTGAAGGTAAGAGGGCATACACAAAATTAACCTCACCTCTGGAGCAAAATGTCCTGAGGAAATAAAAAGCACTCACTGAAGGCCAGGGCATTGTGAGCTGAACAGTATCACTGTCAGTATTCAGTCATCGCTGCCCTTGTCTTGGACCTGCTAGGGCACTTCTCCTTGCCCAGGTCTCTTGGGGCACTGTGCAGAGTCTGTAATCTCAAAAACAATTGTTCCACTGCTCTCTGTCCAAAATAACAAGAAATTAATCACAGACCAGTAAAGAATTTTTTGAAGCATGGTGGAGGGATCTGGAGAACAAATATCCCACCAGCAAAGATTAAGAGTAGAACTCTTAAAAAAAACTGGGTCAAACCAAGAGCAAGACAAGCTGACACTGCAGACACCTGAAATGAGTCAAGCAGATTCCTTGGCACAAAACCAGAACTTTAGCTACCAAAGTCCCCACCAGAAAGCACTGTGATTCGTGTGTCTGTCTTCAGTATTAAAGGGACACAGCTCGGAGCTTCATAAACCCTTCATTATCAATTAATGTAAAACTATGAATCTGTACATATAGAGTAGCCTGAAATTACTCCACCTGACTGCTGACAAAGTGGTGTGACATGCACTACATCAGGAATCTGTAGAGAGAGTGTGTCTTTAGATAGATCTGTTAGTGATCCACAGATAAAGGGATAGATGCACCTCTCATTCTAAGAAAACATTTACACAGTGAATCAAGGAGCCTTTTTAAGACTCATGAACACCCACTGTACACCTTTAAGGCACCCAGCATTCAAAAGATTATGTTGAGAAATCTAGTGGAAGTCCATAAAATTTGTCTTTTGGACTTCTAATTAGGTACTTATGTCAGCGGGTAAAACCCCCTAGACAGGCTATGGAGAAGAGCCTACCTTAACACAGAACTCAGTACTACGTTAGGTCACAATTTTTTGTGGCAGAATATAATCTTCCTGCTTGTGGTCATTATTTTATTAAGGATGGTCATGAGTACCATGGAACATAGGCATCCCAGATCCTAGCACAGACTCCTCGTGAAGTTCCATTGCTGTCCCTGCACCAGCAGGATGGTTACTACCTTTCAGATTATTTTTTATTTGTACTTTCCCCTGTACGTCTAGACTGTTTATCTAGTGCACTTCAAAGATCTTGGTGAAGGACTCTTGCCAAAAGCCTTTCAGAAATCCGGGTAGTTCATATCAAAAAGTCTCTCATAGCTAACATGTTTTGGCAAATCACTTCAAAGAACACATAGGTTATTGAGGTAGGACTTCCCTTCTCTGCACAATTTAGTATTAACTCTTTGTAAAACATCGTATTTGTCTGTGTTCACTCTTTCCTGTTTTTTCTTACCATTTCTACCAGTTTTTCTACTATGGACATTATTCTTACGTGCCCCTACCTGTCTGGGACCTCAGCTGGAATGCTGGAACTTCCTCTGGTGTCACCTTTACTGGCTATCAGAGCAGTGCAAAGCAAATGGTTGCACACCAGTGTTAATCATTGAGATGTTTCACCTCCGAATACCTCCACAACTCTTAAGTCAATGCCATCTGCTTCTAGCACTGTGTTACTGTTCATTAACTGCTCCGTAATTTTAATTTTGGGATGGTCATCTAGTGAGCCTGCCACAAAGAAAAGCTCCAAGACGAGAATGTCCCTGGCTTCTTCTACTCTAAAAAAGTTTATTTACCTGTTCTGCAACAGCTTTGTCTTACCTAAGTCATCCTTTTATACCTGTATCATCTATTTGGCCCTACAAACTCTCTGGCATGGTTCCTGTTCTTGATGCATTTGAAGAGAGATTTATTACTTCTGTTAACTGTTTCTCGAACTCTTTTTTGGACAGATGATTGTATTTGTACACTCAACCTGCCAGGGTTTATGATCCTTTTCATTTTCTTCATTTGTACAGCACTTCAGCCTTTTGAAGTATTAACTTTAAAATCGGGTAAGTTTTCTCTCCCTACTCTACAAAATTTGGCTTCCTTTTGCACTCATTCCTTTCTTAGTAGGAGTAATCTCTGGTCTGTGCATTTAATATGGGTCTGCAGAAAGCCTTCATACAGCCTGAAAAAAACCAAATAAAAAGCTCAGATGCTGTGAAAACCTTTCTTACCCATGGATGTAACCTAACTTCTGACTTGCTCCAGGATTGTATTACGCTTAAAGTTTCACAGCACCAATTTTACCTTTAAGCATAAGGAGGAGGAATCAGCCAAACACTTTTAGAAAAAGTCTATAACAAGCTGTGACAGGATTTACAATTGAAAGACTTGGACAGTCTTAACCACATACTGATACTGCATTACTTAATTTGTAATGAAGAAGTATTGCAGTGGTAGTGCACCCATAAGAATAAACGCCAGGGGATCAGTCCTCAGAAATGCCAGGCATACTTCATGATTTAGGTTTGCTCAACCTTTGCTGTCTGCTTCTAAAGCCAAAAAGCAGACAAAGTCCCTTCTCCTCTGCCACAGGTGTTCTTTGATGTGCCCAAGCCAAGGATCCAGCAACATAAATGAGCTTCTTGAAAGAGCAAGATTTGACTCTGTCTGATTAAAGGTAGTGAGTTAGCCCCTGGAATTAAGTTTACAATATGGTAGCTGGAATTGCATTGTACTTCAAACTTTCAGCAAATGATTCATTCAGGAATAGAGTCAGTAATATCTTTGAATTTCTTGTCTTTGAAGATGCTGATCAATGGAACTTTTTTTTTTTTTTTGGTAACAAACACCTTTGAGGGTTTGTTAATACAGGTCATTGAAAAATTTACTATCCCACTAACTACAAAGAAGGGAAATTCCTCTAGCTGTACATCTGCAAATATACAATACCCTAAAGGCAGCTCCCAGAAGACCAAGACTCCTTTCAATTTGCAGAGCAAAGTACCTTTTCCTTCCGGTGATTTGTGAATCCAAGAAATCCTACTTTCTTGTCCTTGAACACTGAATTAATAAGGACAAGTCACATTTCATGACCACGGCAAAATGCCGGCTAACATTTCAGGGCCCTACAGACTATGAAGTAAAAGGCTGCAATTAGAATCATGGCAGAAAATACTTTTTCAGATAATTTCTTAAAAGGACAAGTGCTTCATCTCTGACATTACTCTAAACCTTGAAAAAGCTGTATATTTCTTAAAGCAGCTGCTTTCTTTTACAGGCATCTCTTATATGTGCCTGGAGTCATGCTGATCAGACACAAGAGCAAGCTGGTGATGGGCATCTGCCATTGCTAAGCACAGCGAATACAATCCTGGAGCAAGGTGCCCACACTCCAGTTCTTCTGAATGGCGCTTGGGGGTGAGGGACACAAAGAGAAGTGCTATATGTAAGTACAGTTCAGCAGAGAAAAACCCACTTGACTGAGCCCAGTGTTTACAGAAATGTGAATGCACTGTCTGAAATCAATCAGGCTCTGCAGATGTCACTCTGTCTTTATGCAGCATGTACTATTGATTTTGTTTAACCCTGCAACATCTTCCACTGTTTCTGTTAAAGTTACTGGCTCACACCTCTGCCAGTGGCTGTGGCATGAAGACATCTGCAAAGGGACCAAAGCAATCCTCATCTTCTAACAGACCAAAATCATGTAGCAGAATGCAGGACTTGACCACAGTGCTGGGCAAGTGGTGTATGTCCATAGACCCGATCTGCTCCAGCTGGATGGCACTTTCCGGTTAAGGAAGGAGTAGGAGTTAAATAAAACTGCAAAGGAGGGTATGATAGGAAGACCAGCCAAGCAGGACAGGATACTTGCACAGATCAGTGAGCACAGAAATCCTCTAACATCTCTTCCCCTACTCCTTCACATGGGAGGTGCCAAAGTGATGTCACCTGAAATCTGGTTCACTTCTAAGTGCTGGGGGCGATGGCAGAGGTCCTGGGAAATGTCTAAATTACATTGTTACACTATCATGCCTTGAAGACTGCAGCCTGCAGTATGAACAGTTCACTTTAATTTGCCTTAGGAATGAGGCTCCAGGGAAGGCATCTGAGGACTTTCAAGAGTTGAGGCATAACAGGCCCTTACTGCTCTGATACTGCTTAGTTTTGTAGTTTCTGAAAGGGTTAAGGACCTGGGATACAGGTTATAAGGATGACTCTTCTTCCTGGGACCATTGTTTCACAAATGAAACTGATTCAGTCCATCAAAAATATAAAAATAAAAATAAAAATA
>VZRS01002823.1:0-35476 GCA_013398055.1 Ifrita kowaldi
ACTCCATTCCCTTCACTGCTTTTGACAAATCACATCCTCTGCTTTCTTTCATGAATTCACTTTCTCTGCTGAGAAAAGCTAAAGTTCTGGCTGTGTGTTAGGAACACCAACCACCCCAGAAGCAGAGCAGGCACATAAACCTTTCTGAAAGCCAGGTAGGGCCAGAGACTCACACCTGTGTATCACTTCCCAAAACACAGCAGACCATCAGACTCAGTAATTCTACTGTTTTCCTCCAGAACACTGGCACCACCACAATTTTTTCCTTGCTCTCCTTATTACCAAGCTGTTATCCATATGCCTTGGCCTGCCCAAAGTACAGCAGCCAGCTCAGCCATCCTCCAGCCATATCAGCACCAGGCCTGCTCACTTCTGTCTTAGCTTTTGTTCTTTTGAATTCAAGCTCTTTTCCTCGTCTTTTAGGTTGTGTCCATTTTCTTGCTTGCTCCAACTTTCTCCAACACATGCAGCATTTCCTTGATATTTCCCGACTGCTTCTTCCAGCGTCATGCCTCCCTTTGCCTGACTGTGCAGGATTGTGGCTGGTGAAAGTACACAGCTGGAAGATTTCCTAATTAAAAAATATGCATTTTGAATGAACTGAAATATTTTTTGCGAGATCATAATTTGTGCAGCAGAAAATAACTCAAGAAAAAATACAAGACTTTTTTCAATTTTAGAATATGTACTAATGTTTTAAAATGCAGAAATGTTTTATTCTTTTATTGGTTTAATGTCAAACTATTGTTTTATTTTTTTATATGTGTTAATAACTTATCAACCAAACTAATGCAAAAAAGCATATGATGGAAGAAGTGGTGTCTTTAATTTACTAATGTTTTGTTCCTAAGAAATAATGAAAGCTGACCTTATTGATTTCTAAACAAATATAAATAAACCTAAATAGAATAAAGCTGCATTATGTCATACTGTGTGTCTGTAACACCAGGACATACTACTGACATATTATTAATCATATAATTAGTATCTAGAGAATACAATAAAATAGAGTTCCATTGCAACAATATTCAAAAATTAGTTCTGAAAAAAGGGATAAACAGAATAAGAGGTGCTAGTCTCTCTTGTATAATAAGACCAATTGGGTACTTGGAGGCAGGGTGATGCCCTGGTCACCGAGAGCATGTTGAAGACCACTTGGGACAGGTCTGTTTTTTCTGACTGTGCTACTGACTAGTGCCAGGTCCTTCATTACACTACTCCTTTTTCCCCCCAGACTATTTTCTCACCTTTCCTTTCTGCCTGCAGTATTTAGCATTTCTTCTCTTTTAGACTCTCTTTCACTACTCACTTATAAAACAACCAGCAACCTGTAAAGGTGCTTTGGGTTGGAGCTGCAACCAAAGAACATGTGAATAACTTCAGTAAAAGTCTGGATCTGCCCCATGCTTGTTTGGGAGCTCTTGAGTGAACCTCTGGCATTCCCCGAGCTCTTAAAATCAGGAAAATTGTGCCTGTTGAGATTAATGGATAAAAAGCGTATCATTTGTCTGACTTACAAAGCATCACAATTTACAGTATTCCACTGAACATAAGTAATTAAAAGCAATTTAATAAAATAAAAAATTTCAAGCTTATCTTTGTTTCAATATTTTGCCCTTTTCCATCCTCAAGTCACTAAAATAAACTTGAAAAACCCCAAGGCAGCAAAGAAACTGAAATATCCCCATTGAATAAGAACTGCTTAAAAAATTACGGCAGAGTGGTATCCGTAGCTGTGATTTCTTGTTTTGCTCAAAAAAGCTAGTAAGTTTTTAATTGGGAGGGACACAAACAGACTGCAGTATATAAGTTGTTATTAGCTGAAGAAACTGAAAAACTAAAAGAATGCGACCCGGAAATTCCATATCAGCTTCTGTAAAAAGCTGCAGATTTATTAGCGTGTCTGCTGTGATGGAGATATCTGAACTTTTAAGATTTTCACTTAAGTTTTTCACTTAAGTTTTCCACCACCACAGGTGTGGCTGTGAGGAAGGGGGGTTTAGCAAACACATTAAAAGGAGTGCTACCCATTACCGTGTCAAAAAAGAGATGTATTTGATACTCGTTTCGCAGAAGGTGCTTGATAGCCCTCTCACTCTTTTCCTGTTTACCACAAACTCTTCTATTTGCCTCCAAGCCTATTCTGTGTCTGGCAGCTGCCCATTCGACACCCGCATATCACCAAATCTCGGCTCCCTGCACGAGTGAAGTGAAGGTGAAGCAAACCTCCTGGAAGCCGCAGAGCCCGAGCAACAGGGGACAAGGAGAACGGGACCAGGGCCATCTGAGAGAGTAGAGGTGTCTTGCTGCCAAAGGTAAAGTCCATCCATATGCAATGTGCTATTAGTGGGCTCACTGTGGCAACCAGGGGACCTGCAGCAGCTCCCTTTCCCTTGATTCCCTCCGCAAAGCTGCTTTTTCAGTTTGACTGTTCTGCTGAGTGATGTGGAGAGGGGAGAAAATGGAAAATGCTGTGCCCTGATTGGGAGCTGTTAAAGGTATTAATGGTGTAAGGGTCTGAAGTAGAACATCTCCGGTCTCTGTTCAGCCCAGGAGAAACACTTGAATTTTGCCTGAAGTAGATGCTTTATATCTATAAATCTAGATATCTATCTCTACATATCTATCTACATACTTGCAGATCTATATATCTATAACACAGTATTCATTATTTTTGGAGTATTTTTTAGTTTTGATAGTTGAATCTACAAACTGCTTTTATGAGGTCCTAGACAGGCAATTAAGAAACGTGAGCCAGTGCTGCATCACTTAGTCACAGCGTGTCAGTTTCACACATCAAAAGCATTAGCAGGAAATATTTTCTACCTGTTGCTTGTTGCTGCAAGAAGAGCCATTATCTAGTGACTCAATAACTCAATATTTAAAGGTTTATGCCTTATAAAAAGTTAAAATTAATAATGCAGACGTCCTAGCTACAGCTAAGAGCCCAACAGAGTTGAGAATTACACTATGGATGCAACACAGCCTTTCTCACATTATTTGTTATTTCTGAACAAGGAATTCTGTGGGGTTGAATGCTGTATTTGTAACAGTTTTCTCTGCATTGCACATACCAATTGAAACAGTGCCTGGAGAAGAGCTGAGGCAGGTCAGTGAGGCACGAGCAGGATCCATACCTGGAGCAGAGGATGGACACTGACACTCCTCTGGGCTGTATATACAGATCGTTCTGTTCCCCCACACAAGTGGCACAGCCTGGCAAGAAGGGGTGAATTGTGATTCCTTCCTATCAATACAAAAAGTTTTCAGTGTTCTCTCTCCTTTTGTATCCCCAGGCAGTAATCTTTAATTCAGGAGAGCACAACCTCCACTTCTATAGAATTAATCACTTCCATTCATATTATTGCTTCATCTTAACAGCAGTGATTATTACAAATTATTCTTCCCTCCTGGAAACTCTGTGTCTTTAAAGCTCTTTCAAGATGTGGTCAGCCTGTAAGCAGGTGCAACATAGGTGCAGCACAGCATAAGCTTTCAAATGTCTTAGCAGTGAAAAACCAAACCCTTTTGAAAGAATCATTACCTCTTAAAGGGTGAACACTCAAGTCTGGAAACCCGATCCACTTTTATTGGGGTCATGAACTGACATCTGAAACAATAAAAAAGTTGGCTAAAGCACTGACTCACTCTTGGAGAACATGTCAGATTATTTTACTATTTTGAGGCTGCCTTCATTGCAATTCTTCAGAAACGAGAGAGAGGAAACACTCTTGCTAATGTTTTGGTTTCCTCTACACTAGAAAACTGAAGCTGGACAGAACAGGGAGGAGCATTAAACTGCTGTGTTGTAGCAAAAGGCACAGCCAAGCTGCTCACCAGGTGCCCTGGAGCTCAGTGGCAGCCCAGAGCTTGGCACTGGAAGTGTTGCCGGGCAGCCCTGTGAACTCCTTGTTGCTTCAGAGTTTTTTGTATGCAATCCTGGACCAACCCATGGAAAAGTAGCTTGCATGTCTCTGCACTCTGTGCCAGTACCTGGCCCTGATCAGCTCTGCTAAAAATGAGGTTATGCTGCTGGGTGACAGCTTCTTCAGGCAAAACACTTTTATGAGGGTCTTTATGCTACAGGCAAAAAGCTTCCCCACCCCAGAGAGCACAAGAAAACTGAGATCCTCAGATCCAATGCAAGATTTGTAGTTTTTTTATCATTATGACTATTCAGAGACCTGAATTTTTCCCTGTCATTGTAATGATGAAGGGCTGGTCCACTGGGTCTAAAGCGGTTTCAGGAAAACAGAGAGCATCCCAGTGCTCACAGTTACACATGTACAGGAACAATCAGCAGGCTGCAGGGCAGCCCTTTGGCTGGCACAGCTGTTCTTGTCCACGCAGTCAGACCAGGACTGCATTTTGTAGTCCCCCTCTGCCTGGAGACTGACCCACAGGCTCAACACAGCACAGACAGAGGCAGAAGCCACCATGGGAGTGCTGTGCCAGGACAGCCAGACATTTTTAACCCTTTCTCTTTCCTGCACAGGTACCTGAGATGAATCCCACCAGCCAATTCTTTGGCACAACAGAATATGACTATGGATACGATGAAAACACTGCTCCGTGCAATGAAGGAAACAACTTCCGCAGGTTTAAATCCCTCTTTCTGCCAATTCTTTACTGCCTTGTGTTTGTCTTCTGCCTCCTGGGAAACTCCTTGGTCCTCTGGGTTCTCCTGACCAGGAAAAGGCTGACAACAATGACTGACATCTGCCTGCTGAACCTTGCAGCCTCTGATCTCCTCTTTGTTGTGCCTCTCCCTTTCCAAGCCCACTACGCTTCAGACCAGTGGGTTTTTGGCAATGCCGTGTGCAAGATAATGGCTGGCATTTACTACACAGGTTTTTACAGCAGTATTTTCTTTATAACCCTCATGAGCATAGACAGGTACATAGCAATTGTCCATGCTGTCTATGCCATGAGGATACGGACGGCCACGTGCGGCGTAATTACCAGTTTGATCCTGTGGCTGGTGGCTGGCTTGGCTTCTGTACCCAACATCATGTTCAGCCAGGAGCTGGAGATCGAGCAGGCTTTGCAGTGTGTCCCCACATACCCCCCAGGTGACAACACCTGGAAGGTTGCTTCTCAGTTTGCAGCCAACATCTTGGGCCTCTTGATTCCCTTTAGCATCCTCGTTTGCTGCTACACTCAGATACTGAAAAACCTGCAAAAATGCAAAAACCAGAACAAGGTCAAGGCGATCAAGATGATCTTCATCATCGTCATTGTTTTCTTCCTCTTCTGGACTCCCTTCAACATCGCCCTGTTCCTCGACTCTCTGCAGAGCCTGCACATCATCAACGACTGCAAGGCGAGCTCCCAGATAGCGCTGGCCCTGCAGCTGACAGAAACCATCTCCTTCATCCACTGCTGCCTGAACCCCATCATCTACGCCTTCGCTGGCGTGACGTTCAAGGCCCATCTTAAAGGACTCCTTCAGTCCTGTGGCCGTGTCCTCTCCAGCCCTGCCGGAGGTGCCGGGGCTGGACAGTCATTTTCGGCACCCACCCAGCTCTCCGGCTGGTCTGACAGTGCAGGGGCCCTGTGAGCCCACCTGATCCCCCTCCTGCTGGTGTGAGGGGCTGGCCAGAGGTCTGCTGTGGTGCTGGAGGTTGTACCATGTGTGCAGCATCCGCTGGCAGATGCAGTATGCCTGTGCCTCCTGTTGGGATATGCTATGACATCCCACATAAGAAGCTGTGACACTGGTTTCCCAAGAGCACCGGTGCATTTGTAAAATGGTGACAATACGTTGCCACAGAATAATTTTTAAATAAATTCTAGAGCTCTTGTAATCCATTTCAGCAAGCAGGGTGTTTCTTCTAGCATCTATTTTCTCCTCTGACAAAAGCATTGCTTCTGCCTCACCCCCAAGTATGCTCTGCCTTGTGGAAGCTGAATCCCTGTATCCTTGGGACAGGTGTGCGACACCCCTCTGGAAAGTGGGGAACTGGACAGGCATGGAACTGCTTCACATTGCAAAGAGGCAATCACCTCAGCCATTGTCACCATTTCCCCTTTGCCTCAGCTCCCAGACAAAAAAGCCCCTCAGGACCCTGTTTGTTGTGGGATGGTCCCAGGGGCACAGCCCTGGAATCCTTGGGACTGCTGCTGCCCAGAGAAACCTTTCATAGTAATGCCTCCAAAAATAACAAAGCAATGGCTCCAGGTATCCCCTATACCCGTCGCTCATGGAGGTTCCTACACTTGAAAATGTTGTCCTCAGAGCAGGTGGGGGGTCGGTATCACCTCTGGAGCTGTGAGACCTCCAACTTTGTGCCTCCAGCACTCGCTGCTAAATGTAACCACCACAAAATGGCCTGTAGCAAAGTAGGCTCTGCCTGTTTTCCCAAATGTCTTTATTTTCTGTCATTTCTGAAATGCTTTCTTTGAATAAACATTAGCTACACCTTTTTTGTCTTGGTTCTTTAAAGTCTGCCCAATGACTCACAAGCCTCAATTAGGATAAGGAAACTTTGGTTTTGGTTATTTTTGTGTGGGTATCATGTAAAATATATCTGATGGAATTGAGAGGCACCCTGAAGTTCTTCAGCAAAAAAAGTCTTATCTCCAGTTTCCTGCTGAGGAAGCTTTGCTCTCCAAATCCCAGTAAAAATTCACAGGGAAAAAATGACATCTATATTGAGGTAGTATTACTGCAAACACATTTTTAAAAGTTAACCAAGAGAACATGTGAAATCAGGGAAAACACAACCTAGATATTGTCAAACATTTTATTTTTTAGGGTAATAAAAATTTTAAATCCTACCTTTCCTTCTGAAAATATAATTGCACGTTTTTATACTTCCTAAAATTTTCAGAAAGAAATTTTAACCTTGGTGCCAAAATATTATTGTAAGGACCACCAGAAGAGAGACACAAATACACCCAGCATCACCCCATGCATTTGTACACAGCAGAACACCCAGAAGCATTGTGCCTCTTCTCTAAATATGAAATTTTATTTCTAATGGGTTGAACCACAAGACTTTATGCTACTCTTATATGCGATGGAAAGAATCTATGGAGACACTAAGCAATGTTCAAAAGTTTTTGCACTTGTATG
Source organism: Ifrita kowaldi (assembly GCA_013398055.1). Taxonomy (NCBI): domain Eukaryota; kingdom Metazoa; phylum Chordata; class Aves; order Passeriformes; family Cinclosomatidae; genus Ifrita; species Ifrita kowaldi. The sequence goes on from VZRS01002823.1 coordinate 7,079, forward strand.
CACTGAAAAAGTTCTAGATAAGAGCACTACATTCACAGGATAATAATAATGAGCTGGTAGTGCCATTTCTCCAATTATACATTTTTTTTAGGGAGAAACTTCTCAATGTCAATCTACTTTTCTCTGCAGGTGTAATATCTCAGAATAAAGCAGGTAGCAGATGCACTGTTTCCTCAGTTTCAAAGGTTCTGACACAAAGTAAAATTGGTAAAAAGAAATTTTGCAATCTATTCATAACAAGATCAGTTAGGTTTCATGTGCTGAGATGTTGTCAGCTGCAAACACCACTGAAAAAGCAGCAAGGAACATTGAGATTTGATGTCACCTGGATTTCCTGGGGTTGGGTGTGATGCTGTGGATATATATGCCAAAATATATAGCTCAATCTTGTTTCACTAAATTAGTGGAAAGGTGATCACTATTCAGAAGAGGACAGAATAAGGAAATAATTGCTGTTTGTAGAACAGACCTTTTAATGAGGTGTTGCACATCTAAAGTAATTTTTGTTTCTCCAGAGACCAAGCTGTATTGAAACCATCGATATCAGATTGCCAGTTAAACTACTAAGTACTGCTTTTCACATTTACTGACATTTCCCTACCTAGTTCTGAAGTATGTGTGTTCTGAAGGGCTTGAACATTCCAGCTACTGATTTTCATCCAACGTTTCACAGTACTCCACTTTTCTGTTCCATGTTTTTCTGTCCTTTTGTAGCATGATGCCTGTGACACTGAGACCTTATCCAGGTCCAACCTTACTCTACTCCAAGGCCTCTTGGCCATGTGCAACAAAATATCCAAACATGCACATCCTCAAAAACACCTCCCAGACCTTTAAAATAAATGAAGTATACTAACACTGTGCAAAGCACTGCAAAGGAGCACTGAGAGTCAGAAAAGAAAAATAATAATGTGTATTGTGGTGCTGTTGGTGATTCCTTCTGGCTTTTCTCCAGCCTGTGCTTGCCAGGTTCAGAGCTTTCATAGTGTTCCTCAGTTCTATTGACTTATCATGGGACAGCCCAAACCTAAGAAGGTGTGAGACTGAATTGTAGATGTCCTCCATTTGGCCCACCCCTCAGGCTAGGGTCATGAGAAATCTGATTTGATGAGGGCTTCTGGGAGATTAAAAATGTGAACTTGACGGATCATTCTACAGGAAGAAAAGTTCCTGAAATTGAAGTTTTGCCTACTCAGAAGCAGTACTGGAAGGTTGTGCATACTCTGGCTCTCTATGTCTTTGACTCCATGAAGCTCCCCTCCTTCTGTAAGGAAAAGCACCTGGTGTGAGAGCAGGCAAAAGTGCTGGCTTGTTCTGGATTTGCCCTTGGCATCTAGCAGGGGTAGAGGTCTGTGACCTAGCTAAGGGACTATGCCTTCCTAACGGGAATAGCTGACAGCAGGACAAGGAAGACAACCCACAGAAGTTGTAGAAAACATTACTCTTCCTTGCTTCTTCCACTTCTAGGGGGGAAAACCAGATGTAAATTTCTGACTAAGTACTGGAGTTGCATTCATCTAACCCTTTTCAAGATCTCTCACTAGCTCTCATTTAATATGCTTAAGCAGTATGACAAGTGACAATCGACCCATAGAAACTATGTCTTGAAACAATGACAGAAATCCTGCTATACTTCAGGATGATACAGCTTTGAGAAAAAAATCACAATAAACTTCCTCTTATAATACTAAATTACTCCATCTAATCTTAGTGAGTTTGGGACACAATGAGTATATGCCTCCAAAGAGCTGGAAAATTTCTTTACAGTCCTACCAGGTTTTCTTTACTGCCCATTAGATACTGAGAGCAGTGGTTTCCAGGCAACCCATCACTGCCAGCCCCAGGCACATTTACAGTATCATCACACAGACAGTCTGCTTCAGAGACACAAACTTGTGAGGTCAGAAAACCATCCTGTGCTCAGGACAAACAGCGGCTGAGAGCTGTGATTATCAGCTCACAGGGCTGCTGGTTCTGGACCTAGCTCAGATGTACCTGTAAGTCCACAATATGAACACATTTCTCCACTTATTACAACCTGTGCACCACAATGTTCTCAGGACTGGCTATTGGAGAGTCCCTCAGGTTCTCCAGCAGTTCAGGATCATGGATATGAATAGCTTGTTACAGCAGGGGCATGGAAGACATGAAGATGGAGCCCTCAAAGTTTGCAGATGGGATGGAATATTTGTGACAACACCAAGCACAGGTTCTCTAAAAAGAATATGGAAAAAAAATGGAATGGTAAGGTGGAAGATCATCTCATCTCTTGGCAGAAGGTGGAAACATGAAGTTATGCCTGGGCACTGCTCTTAATTCTAGGAGCTGCTTCAGTCCCCTCCAGCTTAGAAATTTCAACCCACTCTAATGTATTTTTGATCTTTCAGTTTCTTTGCCTCTTTTTCTTTTCTCTGGATCACTTCCCTTAGCACAGACTTCCCAATCCTAAGGACTACTTCCTCTGTTTTAGGAGTCTCTAGCACCTTGGTTTCTTTTCCAGTGTAAACATGCTGGAAAATAAGTCTGTTCCTTTGTCCCTAATCCCTTCCTTACAGCACACCTCTTTGCTTCTCCATATCAACCTGTCAGGTTGTTGGCTCTCAAAAGCTGGGGCTGAACAAAGTCGCCCTATGTGGAAGGCTGGTGAGGGAAAGAGAAGCTGGTGAATTCTTGTAGCCTATCTCCAGCTCAAAATTATCAAAATTTCTTGAAATAAATTACTGTATCTTCTTGGTATTGTCTTGTAAAATATTCACTGAAAATTACCTCTTGTTACAGGGGAATCTCATAAAGGGGAGATTTCTGTAACCTTGTAAATGGAGACTCTGGTTCCCAAGTGTCTTCTGCAGCCTTGTGACCCAGTAACACGGAGTTGGTATTGCTGCTGCTGGGTCACTGGCTTTGTGCTGAGTGTGCAAGGCCTCAGGGCTGACGTTGGCCAGCCTGGCTGTGTCAGAACCCATTGTGACCTGCCTGAAGCTTTGTTTTTGCTTGGTTTAGCTGTAACAGCAGTTCCTCTGAGTAGGTGGCTGAGTTAATTTGTCCTACTTTTGCTTACCTTTTGGGGCATAGCCACAGTTTTTTATATAGATAGTAGTAAAAAGTAGCTGCTCTTTCTAACATGATGCTGCAACACAGAGAAATACAGTCTGAGTATGACAGCAGAGGCCTTGAGAAGCAGGGAAGGAGCAAGAGGAGTAGAGGGACCATTTCATGAGGGACTGGCTGACTGAACAAATGTAACTATTTATTGTCTTGGATTACATATTATTATTATTATTAATAGTATCCTAATTTATTGTTGTTGTTTCTGCTCAGAAATATTAATGTCTTCGTTATTTTTTCCTCTTGTCTTCCTTTTTTTTCCTCTGAGATATTTAGATCCAGACTAATAACGACTGTGGGATTACGGTTCTAAAAAGTTCAGTTACACTAAAAATAAATCACTTGGTTTCTGAATAAAGTGTTTCCTTTCTGCCCTTCGTGAGCATTACATTTGCCCTACAGGTGAGGTCAACCAGGCAGTATTGGACACTTTGGTAGACAGACTGGGTTGTGGCATTGCAAGTTTATGAGGTACAGCAGCCCTCTGGGGAAACCCAAAACAGGTGTGAGAGAGTGAATGTGCCTCACCCTGAAAGCCTGAGATTTCACAGGTGTGTGTACGATAATCTGTTTCAAGCTAGGTTCTGTCACATGTTTGAGGTCTACCACTGAATTCAGTGAGGCAGGACACAGGACTCATTGGGAATTTCCATAGTATTTCCTAGGGCTTGACATCAGAGTTAAAAAGATCCAGGTAAGAAGTACCTTATTTAAGCTCAAGCTGTGAAGGATAGTTGTAATAGCCAAAATCAATGATGGTTCTCATTTTTGGCCACACGCAGTAACTATGTGTAGTCCTTACACCAGAATCTTGGTTAAAGTAACACACCTCACACCATCTTCTGCCTCATACATTGTGTGGGTTTTGCTCTTCTTAATTAGAAATACGTTATAACCAAAATACATTATCCAGTGCAAACCCCAAATGCATTAATAAATCAACCCAGAAGTGAGATACAAAACTTTCTGTGGTTTGCAATTTCTGCTGAAACGACCTCATAACACCACTAAGTTATGAAGTGTACCTAACTTTAACTTTCTTTAAGAACCCGAAAACCTCAGAGGTCTGCTCCCCACTCTGGTGGCCCTTAGATGACTTCTGTGCCCTTGGATGACTGCTTGCTCTCTCTCTGTCAGCAGTTCCTTTCCTTCTCTTGACCTGGAGAAGATAATCAGGTGTCCTCTCTCATCCATCCCAGTGCACTCCAGTGTCAGCTGGTCAGTCTGTTTCTCCCCCTAGTGGGTCATCCTGTTCTCTTCCTTCACACTGACTCTCAAGCTGGCTGACAAACTGTTTTCACTTGTCACAGCTTTCTGACACAGCTTCTCCAGGTTGTGGCTCATGTCCAGATCCTTTGGCCCTAAGTTTTAAGCTTCTTTCTCAGGCAGAGAGAATGTTAGGCTATACCTCAGGAGAGACTCCCTGATTTCAGGTTAAAAAACCACAGGCTTGTGGGGCTTAGACTTCCCTGACAGTCTTTTCAGTGAAATGTGAGGAGGGAGGGAAGTTGGAAGTGCCAGTGGTGAGTTTCCAACAGTATCGAAAACGTAGTGTGACTTGATGAAGTCTTGTGAAACGGAGCACCGGTGTACAAGGTTAACTCCCCAAACAAACACACCAGTGATAGTTTGGTTTTGAGATTTCAGGTGAAACCAAGTGCACTGTAGGCAAGGAAAGTACTTTTTTTTTTTTGCTAAGAGTCATATAAGTCTTTACGTGGGCCTCTATCTCAGCATATCTTAGTACAACGTAGGCAGAAGTACCAGCTATCTTTTAAATTCTCTTGCTCATACAGATTTTTAGCTGATGTTATTTTTGTCACTCACTTGAGGCTTGCTTTTATCCTAACACTTACACAATCTTTCCAAGAAGAATGCCAAGCTAGTTTGTGAGTGCTAAATGTCTGAGCTTCACAAATACAGATGGACTTGGCTCCCTATCGCTCTTGCTAACACTGATACTGCTTTGCACAGTGGCACAAACAGCCTATCCACAACCATTCAAGTGACAGAGCAGGTGTAAAATATCTCCCTCGTGACAAAGCTGTAAGCTAGCTCTTCCATTCCCATTATGAGACAGCAATTAGTACTGCCTTGAAATAAAATAAAATAAAATAAAAAAAAAAAAGAGAAAGAGGATGCAATGAAGTTTAACATATCACAGTACAGAAAATACCAGGCCATCCTCTTTTGCTGAGGATGGAGAAGTTTGAAGCCTGTAGTACTACAGACTCTGTGTTGTTAGTTTGCTGTGGATTGTGAAAAAAGTTTTGATGACTTATCTGAGGGCTTATGTTTTCTTCTATTCTCTCTACAGAAGTTATGAAGGAAGTGGCGTCTCCACCCCATAAATAAAACTTGCCAGAAGATGACTAAGACCAAATTCATTATGTGTGTCCGTTGCTGTAATGTGGCTACCAAGCTGGCCTCAGGCTGCTGGACTCTCCATGGGGAATTTTCTCAGAAATAGAGCAGGGTCTCCCAGGTAGGTGCACAGGAGTGCAAGGCCAGTCTCTGAGAAGACTGAAGACTATTTGGAGCCATTTGAGTCTTTCGGGTTCAGTTTCACCGAGCAGTCCCGCAGATACCTGAGAAGCAAAATCAGGGAAGACTTGCATTTTCAGAGATGCCAAGTCCTGTGCCACAAATACTACTGGAATCTGCAATCTTATCACAGGACAGGCACAAGTTTCATCAAGGGAGTTAGACACCTAGAACTGATTCTATCCTACCCACCCTAAAGTGACTAATTCTAGCACACAAATTAAGCACCTTCCCTTTCTACCTACACTAAGATTTTCATAGTTAGCCTCTGCTGTTGTGTTCCTCATGTTTCAATGAAGATCAAGAACCAGCAGCTACAACACATGAGAACCCTGCCCCAGCATAGTGCTTTGCTTTGGAGAAAAACAGTTTACAAACCAGCTTCCACAAATTAGTGGATGCTTGCAAAATGGACATAACTTCATTGCTTCATCTCATAAATGTGGCAAGAAGGCAAATACAGTAATGTCTGTGAAGGACTCAGATATTAGCCTGGCAGAACTAGAGACACAATCATGTGGGAAAAGCAAAATTCTACAGTCTGAGAAGGGCCTGAGTAGTGTATGCTAAATAGGGCCCGGTACTGCATTGTGGTGAAATGCAGTAAAGAGAGCCTCAAATAACCAGTCCCTCAGCTGGGAGGGCACCTTCTGCAAGCTGAACCAAACATTGTGACCGTGCACTGAGCACCACGATGTTTGTACAGAGAGGTTAACATGAAGGGCAGATTGCACTGACATGTCCTTGTGCAGTTCTTCTGTGAGTAATGCAGTATATCTTAAGAATATGTAGGACTCCCAGTTTATGCACACCTCTGTTGTCAAGTCTTACTCCTCCAAGGCTCTGTGAAGTGCCCTAAAGCTGTAAGGAAGTACTGTGACAACTGAGCAGCTGATGAGGCAACCTGCATAAGCCATCGACAGAAACTGTTTTACTTTTATGTACCTCCTTCCTACCCCTCCTAAAACACAGTTTTAGAACACCTGCATGGATATGAGGATGTAGGGGAAGAGGAGGACTTTGCAGCCTTACTTCTGTGTCATGATAGGTAGCACATACAGTTTTCATGGGCATGAGCAGAGTACAGTCTTCATAGTGCCATAACAAATCTGTTCCTGCTTCTGGATGCATCACCACCTGGACCGGTCTTTAGATCTATTTTAGGTCTATTCCTCTTCAGCAATAGAAGTAGACAGCATTATCAGGCTTACCTGCTGAAAATCCCCTCAGCCCCAAAACAGCAAAACAAAAATATTTGACATGAGGCTTTTCCAAAATAAATGGTTTATTGTCACCAAAAGCCCTGAAGATTTCATTCAGGTTACCTGAAACAGTTTTATCAATGCACAGGTTGGCTGTCTACCCTGAACTTGCTGCCTAGGCTGTTTATATCATTAAAGAGAGCTCCCTCCACAGGGTAATTAAATCCAGCCTAAGGTGGAGTAAATTAAAATCATTTGTCACCTTCTGCAAATACCTACTCTCTGTGTCTTGACTAGAGAGGGAGCCCTTAGATTAGCTAGCCAACTACCAAGTAAAGGTGATTACAGACGATTCCTACAGCCTACAACTTCCAGTTTGAAGGAGCCGGGAAAGAAGTACCTACTAACAGACCTTGCAAATGCCTGCTTTGTTCTCTTCCTTGTGCTCGACCAAAGTGGCCACATGCCCAACCCTGTAGGCTTGAAGACAGTCAGCAAAGTGTCTGATGAGGGCTGTTGTGGGTGAGGGTGCTCGAAAGGAGTCTGCAGCACAGGTCTCATTAAGATGTTTATTGAATTCCTCTTTTAGCACAAAAGATCTACTTCATTCAACATCATCATAAAAGGGCAGGCTGAAGCACACCGGAGCAATGGGAAAGCAACTCCTTCAGTATGCACCTTCCCTCATGCTGTCCTGCTTTGCCTGAAATTCTTGAACAGGCTTTGACACAGGGACTGAAGTCAGCATTTCTCCTTCCATGGAAAGCCTAGAACATGAGATGAACTGCAAGGCCATCCTTTATCTTTGCTATGGTCTTACTGGCCTATAGCTGAAAACCAGTCATTTTTATTTAAGTCATCTGCCTGGTAATTTTACCAATAGTTTTGCCATCAGTGAACTGTCTCCAGCTATCCCTCTCCCTCCACAGGAAAAGATACTTCTTCAAGAAAGAAGGAAAATTATTTCAGTGCATTAAGTGTATCCCCACAGGCTGACTTCAGTGTGCACATGACATTGCATTACTGTCACAAAAAGCTAGTTCCCTCTTACATTCAGCAGCTAATGGAGTAATAGAAACACATCATGGTTTGATTCCCCTGCTTTAGTTCTCTCAGTGGTACTCTTGTGACAGCTTGTAGAAAGTCCCAGATGAAGGAAGATGGTTCTGTTGCAGATATTCTTCATTCTTTTTTGATTCTTCCCTTTGGTCAAGCAGTACTTCCCTGTTTATAGAATTTCAATGGTTCATGTACTCTTTTCTTACTGTTCGTTCTAATTTTGTATGGAGATGGAGAACCTAATATTACATGGTAAGAAATCTTCTCCTGGCAATGTCTCTGACTTTGGGAGGCTTTTCTCCCACTGCTTCCTCTGCTTCAATCTCCTAGGCAGTTACACAGATTAGTTAATGTTTATAAAGCCCATTAAACAGGAAAGATACTATGAGTGAAATAATAAAAATTAAGTCTGAGAGAGCTCTCCAGAAACCATGTAGTCCTTTCCCAATCACTTCTCACAGGCCATGCTTTCTAGACAAATGAACACAATTTCTTTCCCCTGGATTTCTTGAGAGTCCCAACATGACTGAAAAGGACATTTTCAGGGGGTTCTGTCCTTTGTAACAGGCTCTATCCTCTATAAGATGATAATAATGGGGCTACAATTCAAAATCTAGTCACAGGTGCCTAAAATTAAGTGACTAATAGGAAATGTTTCTTTTCCTTTGAATATGTCTTCTTTTTTTTTCTCCTGTATTTTAATCTTGCTCAGACTTTTTGAAGCAGCTTCAGATCATTTGCATTACCATTTTGAAAAGAGATAATTTCTGATTTTCAAAGGTCAGAGCAATTTGGGCTCAGGCAGCCTGAAAACACTGCCCGCTTGTCTTCAGTCTAAGCACCCAGATTGGTGGCACAAAGAATTAAAATTCTTTTCAAACAATATGTGCAAAACTGCTTTTTCCCTCAAGTTAGAATAGAGTGGTCAGTCAGGAGTCACTCATTCACCACCACAAAGACCCATCAAACCCATTATGCCAAAACTGCTGCTTACCCACCAAGTTATGAAAATAGCACATAGCTCTTCCAAGGAGGACTTCTCCTGTGATCTTTGCTAGAACTGGTTGGGAGCTTGGTGACTCCAGAAAGACCCCGAGCAAGGCAGAAGGAAACCCCAGTGTCACATGACAGGGAGAGAAAAGGTCAAGAATTACCTCTGGTACTCCCAAAAGATTACACCCACATGGAGACCCTGGATAATGGATTCCAAAGCTGTTTCTCCCTTAAGAGCTGAGATAGGCCCCTCCTTCTTTATAATCAGGCAGTGAAAATGAAGTGCTTCAGGCAGGATTTTTGATCCTGAAAGCCAATTAATGTCTTTACCAGGCATAGTGGTTCACAAAAGATGAAACATGCAAACAAGACTTCCGAACAAGCAGCCTGAACATTGAGTAGGGAGAGATGTCCTGAGCAGTAAAAAGAATTTCACATTCAGACAGCAACTCAGAGGGAGATGGTATAGAATGAAAATGTTGCTTGGGTCTCCCTGTTACCCACTGTGTCACTGTAGGGAAGGCAATTTCTGCTGAGGCTTGAAAGTTTTCAATGGTTTGCTGTCTATACTTACAGTAAAATCTACACAGCCCCCTCCCTTATGTGATTTCAGCCATAACACCCCTCTTCCTATAGCCTTGCTTAGGCACTCTTTCTGAAACAGCTTGATGAGTCTCTTTCATACTCCCTGTAACACGTCTGATCAGGTTATGTATCCCTGGGTTTATTGAAACTCCATATAAATTTTTTAGGAAATGAAAAAATCCAGCCGTAATTGTAGCACAAGCCAGTCTTAGAGCTTTTCAGGAACACTGTAGGAAAACACCCTGCAGTCTCAGAGAGAATGGTCAAGAGCTGCTGCCAAAAGAGTGCAAATTTGAGAAATGTAGTCTTGCTATAAAATTGAAAAAGACTCCATAGGGAGCAGAGAAGTGGCCATATTACTCATCAATCCTGTTTTATAATGATCTATGGGACCCAGTGAGATGCATCGCAGAGTCCTGAGGGAATTGGTTGTAGTTACCAAGCCCCTCTCTATGATACTTGAAAAGTCATGGCAGTCCGGTGAAATCCCAGGTGTCTGGAAAAAGGGAAACATTGTATCAATCTTTAAAAAGGGTAGGGAGTAGGACCCTGGGAACGACCAACCTGTGAGCCTCACCTCTGTGCCTGGGAAGAACATGGAACAGATCCTCCTAGAAGCTGCGCTAGGGCACACGGAGGACAGGGAGGTGATTCAGGACAGCAGCACGGCTTCACCAAGGGCATCTTCACCTGCCTGACCAACCCAGTGGCCTCCTGTGATGGAGTGACTGCAAGAGTGGGCAAGGGAAGAGCTGTGGGTGTTGTTTAGCTGGACTTCTAAACAGCCCCCACAACATCCTTCTCTCTAAGATGGAGAGAGCTGGATTCAGCGGGTGAATTGTTAGATAGATTAGCAAGTCCTGTCCAGAGGGAAGTGGTCAATGGCTCGGAGTCCCACTGGACATCAGTGATGAGTGGTGTCCCTCTGAGGTCTGTACTGGGACCAAATGCTATTTAATATCTTCATTAATGACAAAGGGATCGAGTGGACCCTCAGCAAATTTGCAGATGACACCAAGCTGAGTGGTGTGGTTGACACATTCAAAGGACAGGATGCCATCCAGAGGAACCTAGACAGGTTGGAGAAGTGGGCCCATGAGAGTCTCATGAAGTTTAACAGGACCAAGTGCAAGGTGCTGCCCCGGTATTGGGGCAACCCCTGGTATCAGCACAGGCTGGGGGATGAACAGATCGAGACCAGCCCTGGGGAGAAGGACTTGGGGGTGCTGATGGGTGAGAGGCTGGACATGAGCTGGCAGCGTGAACTTGCAGGCCAGAAAGCCAAACGTGTCCTGGGCTGCATCCAAAGCAGTGTGGGCAGCAGGGTGAGGGAAGGGATTCTGCCCCTCTGCTCTGCTCTGGTGAGACCCCACCTGCAGTGCTGCATCCAGCTCTGGGATCCCAGCCCAGTAAGGGCATCAACCTGTTGGAGTGAGTCCAGAGGAGGCCACCAAGACAATTAGAGGGATGGAGCAATTTTCCTGTGAGAAAAGGCTGAGGGAATTGGGTTTGTTCAACCTGGAAAAGAGAAGGCTTCAGAGTGACCTAATTGCATCCTTCCAGTACCTGAAGGGAGCCTCCAAGAAAGGAGAGGGACTTTTTACAAGGGCATGGAGTGACACGACAAGGTGGAATGGATTCAAACTGGAAGAGAGTAAATTGAAATTGGAAGTTTCCAGAGCAGGTAGAAATACCGATTGACCCGAGAAAGGGATTTTATTGAATTTGATCAGGCAGTCTTAACCCTGTAGAGATGGAGTAGTTCAGAATACGGCTGGGTTGGCAGCCACGAAGTCTTCATCCACCAATTCTGACCTCAGTCTGGAAACCAAGCCTTTTCAGAGAAGAGGCAGCTTACCCTCATTTTGCAACATACACAGGAAGTGCTGTTTCCTATTTTCAGAAATATGTTCGGTCACGAAGAAGAAGGACCCACAGTTAGACCAGCTTGATGGAACAGTGAGTAGCTGATTTTTTTCCTTATCTTTACATCTAAATGTGTGTATACATAAGAGAGATCCACTAAGTGGGGAGAATATGTGCCTAATGGCAGTGGCAGTAGAGCTGACATGGAAGCAGAGGTAACATCTTTGGGAACAATTGGGTCTTGTAACTAGCTTATAGCCTGGGATAAGGCTAAATGTGAAAGTAGAGAACTCAACTGGACAACTGATGTAGAAAATTATAATCTTTTTTGTACCAGAAACTTACTGGGTCTTGGTTTTGAAGCAGCTCCAGGAGATCAATAGCTTGAAGTTGCATTCTGCTAAGGATAAAAATTGGTCAGACATGAAATCCTTCACACTTAACCTAAACTCTCCATATCTAAGTCACATCTTGCTGTGTCAGATGCAGTTGGAAGGTGTTCTCCATCCCTATCCTACCACATGGTTTCTCTATATTATTCAGGCATTTAATCTGTTAAAAGTGTTATTTCATTATCACGTTTTAAAGGGATCTTTGGGATTGGGTCCTGTGTTTAATGTGATGTCTCTGAGTCACCATTAGAAAGTCTGTACTCCATATCTCAGCTATATCTCAATGAGATATCGGTTTTATACCCAGTCATGATCTGGCCTGTAATTTTTGTTGAAAAGGTTTTACATGAAGAAAAATCATCCGTACTATACTGGACTTTTTCTACTCACACACAAGGAAAGGTGAGCTCCTCTGCTTGGATAAATGAGACTTGCCACTTGTGTATTAGCAAAAGAGCTACAGTAGCCTAAGGACTCTCTCATTTTTTTGCATTCCTGGGATATTTGCATGGTCATTTGCCTGGAACAGTTGACAGCAACAGAACAGGGGGCTTGAACCTCTCAGTGAACCTTAGAGCAGTAACAGGACATCATATGACCCTACGGCATATGGTGGCAATCTTCACTCCAAACTGTTAACCTTCCATTCTGTGCTTGAGTTCATCCTCAGAATGGTTGTGACTATTACTTGTATTACTCTGAATTCAATGTTTTATCAGATACTGAAAAAAAACCCAAACCAAACCACAGCAAAAAAACCTTAACAGACATATTAGCCCAGAAGTTAGCCTCCACAAAAGAAGAGCCCATATATACATATACTCATGATTTGGAGGAAGATGTTTAATACCTGTCTCAAGTTTCTCTTTCTCAGAATGCTTATTTTCAGTGCTTATGATATTCTTTTACTGTACATTTGTTTAGGTAAGAACACATGCTACTTCTTTTGTCTTGGGACCCACAGACTGATTCTATTTAAACTGCAGAAAAGCTCAGAATTTTTGCCAGACCGTCTTTCTGGTTTTGATGGGGAATGTAAACAATTGGATCCTGAGGGCTCACAGAGAATTAAGCCTGTTCTTTTCAGCCCAGAATATATTTTACTTCGAAAGTTTTGCAGGGTTGAAAAAAACCCATCAGTTAGGAGGCAAGTGATTCTGAATGTTTCTAATGCTCAGCTGTTATAAAAGAGGAAGAGGTTTCCCAGGCAAGGTTTAATTTTGAAAGGGGCTCTTTCCCCAGTCAAATCCTAGAAGGAAATCCTGTGGTCACTACCACATGAAAAGGTGTGTTCGAGGGAAACAATCAGTTCAGAGTCTTACACAGAGTATTTAGTTCACACTTCCATCTGTTCCTTCATCTTTCCTGGTAACTCAGGAAAAGTTCATACTTTTATGCTTGCTCTCCAAGCAAATGCAGGTGTCTGTGCACAGATTTCTCTGAAGTTCTGCTTCTCCTAGAAAGTCAAAGGCAAAGATAAAGAGGTAGAGCTGCTATCAGGAAACTCTGGGTACATCTCTTGCAAAGCCTGCTATCAGAACCTGTGGTATTATTTTTTGTTATTTAAGTTTCAGTATTACTCAGTGCTATGTTGCACTTCTCTCTCTTCATGAAGTGCCTTAGATGCTCCTGACACACACTTTTAAGCTGACTAAAAGTCATTAAGCAATTTCTTTCTCTGTGTGACAAATGCTGACATTTGTGAAAGGAGGAGAGTGAGGGCAGGGGCAGTAGCGCTGTGTTACCCACTCATACATTTCCATCTTGTCTTAAGCTGCAAAAAAGTGAAGGGAACTTTGGGGAGGTCATTCAGCTTTCAGATAACCAGCTCCATTCATGCACAGATGCTCTTGTAACTTGTAGTTATTACAAGTTCTGGTTTCTGAGAGGAAACTATCCAAATCCCCTCTAGAGCACAGCAGACTCACTGGGCTGTGACAAATGTCATCCCTGAATAAGTCACTGTGGCAACTCAGGAGCTCCTTTGCTGGAATGACCTGGAAATATCTGATAGTCGTACCAGCACCTAGACATTTTCTAGCTTAAAGTGACACTCTGTAAGTAGCAGCTAATGCTCAAGAACTAGTGGGGCATCTCTCAAAGCAGCTGAAATACAGAAATCTGGAAAGACATGGTGCAAAGCTACATCTTCATTACAAGAATCTCTGATGTCACCATAAGTGCAGCTTTGTTAAAACTTCGAGAAATGAAATTATGTTTATTTGGGCTCACAAACTTACAAGTATTCATTAAACCAAATTTTCTCCCATCCAAGATGTAACCTGATGTTCTTTGCAAGAACTCTTTTCCAGGGTGCTGGTATTTGGCCCATGGCTTGGTCACACCTCTCTGTGTCCGTCTTCTTTGGCAACTCAGAACATAACCAGTCCTTCAAGGGGAGATAACAGTAGCCTCTTGTTGGACTGCTCATGTATTTAGATACTTTTACACGGTTAAACACAGGATAAGTTAGAAAGTTCTCCTCTTACATGTCTACCTTAGGCTTGACATGTCGCCCACTTTTGCAAAAAAAATTCAGAATTTCTGTTAGCTACCAAAACTACCCTGTGCATGCAGAAACAGTGAGACTGTGGTCAGGACAGTGGGCACTGATGGCCACATGCAGGCCAGAAAATGAGAAAGCCCCTCAAATGAAAATAATTAAGACTTTCTGAATATTCATGTGTAACTTTGGACAGAAAAAAAAGAGGGAAATTAACCAAATAAGTAATTACAAGTTTCCAAATCAGAATTGCTCAGATTATGTTTAAACAGCTCAAGAGCAGAGAAAAACCTGGAGATTTCTTTGCTGTAACACACCCATTTCTGAAGGTTCACACCTAGATAATTTAAGAGCCAAACCCAGACATCTTGTAAAGGGCTACAGCTTCTGCAAAGATGCTTCTTTCTGCACAAAAATAAAAATGAGATATATGATTAAAGATAAATGAAAAAAAATTAAAATCAAGTGCAACCAGTAATTTCCAATATGACTTTTTAGCCAGGTCAGTTTTCTGGAGCTCTTTATGACTAATATTGCCTGTGTGCAAAGGAGAAGCATTTTTTTTTAAAGTATCTCAGAAAATATTTTTAGTATTTTGTGTTTGTTGTGAAGAGGAGGATCTGACTTCTAGAGCATGCAAATGCTTAATGATTTCCCATCAGGTCAGAGACAGTAAACAAAACAACCACAGCACATGCTGTCTTTCTAGCCAGGATCAGTGTGACTTCTATGGGGCAAGAGCTCCGTTTTGGTGGTGGGAAGGTGAACTTGGTCTGACTGGGATGGACTTACTTTTCTTCCCAGCAGCCCTTGTGGTGATCAGTGTTCTAGATTTGTGACCACAGCTGAGACAGATGACCCAAACTTACCAAAAGGATATTCTGTGCAACGTAACATCACACTCAGGAATAAAACTAGGGGCAGAGAGAAGTTTTTCCAGAGTAGGCATTGCTCAAAGACTGGCTAGCATCTGTCTGCTTGGTAGTACATGGCAAGCATTCGTCCTTGTATTACCTCTTGTGGGTTTTTTCAGTTTCATTCTCTTATTCAGCTGTCTTTTTCTCAACCTGCAAGTTTTTCTTTCTTTATCACTTCTGATTCTCTCCCTGATCCTGCTGTGGAGAAGTGAGTAGGTGACTAGATGAGGCCTTAGCTGCTGACTGGGGTCAACCCCTCACAGGACATAACACTTGAACAGCAAAGGAGACAAATCTGTAGGGAGTCAGTTAACTTTAGTTTTGTTGCTCCCACAATTATTTTCTGCTGATTTCACAACTCAAAATAAGTTCCAAACTTGGAAGAAAAAATATAAGTTACTTTCTTTTTATACGAACACAAAGATTCAACAAGGCTAAGTGCACCAAGGGAGGTTTAGATCAAATATTAGGAAAAATTTCTTCACTGAAAGGGATATCAAGCTCTGGAACAGGCTGCCCAGGGAAGTGGTTGAGTCATCATCCCTGGAGGTATTTAAAAGCCATGTAGGTGTGATGCGTAGCGACACGGTTTAGTGATGGACTTGACAGTGTTAAATTAATGGTTGGGCTCAATGATCTTAGAGGTCTTTTCCAATCTAAATGATTCTATGGTTCTACAATACTATGATTCTATATATATTACAAGTGTATGTATATGTATATTTACTTGTGCATATACATACATGGAAAATTGTTTTACTACTGTGTAACCAACAAAATTTATTCAAGAAGATTATTTGTATTATACATATATCCACCAAGATAAAAATCCAGATCAAAACTATGTCCTCTGGATCCTGAATGCTCTGTAATGACATATCAGGAAATCAGCCTTTGCTCAAACTGCTGAATAGGCTGACATGAGCTTAAGACACTTCAAAAACTTCAGATGCTGCAGCTCAGTATGGCCCAACATGTAATTAAATTGACTACCTACTAAAACGCAGAGCAGGGGCCTGTCTCTGAGTCACTCCAGACATGGGCTGAGTTTCTTCAGTTACATTTAGACTTGTAGAGCTCAAGTGCAGAGAGAATGAAAAGATGGTTTTGAGAGCGTGGTCTCTGCAAAAGATGCCTGTGATCCCACAGGGCAGACCACACCATTGAAGAAAGTGCATTCAGGAAAGGAGCACGACACGAGCACTCAGGGATCACACAGCAAACTGGGGCAGATGCACTGCCTGACCTCCTCTGCACTGGGAGCACTCTGTCAGCTTTGTCTAAGAACAGGCATGACATTTCCAGGAAGAGGCTAATTTCAAAACCAACACCCTGCCATGGGCAGCCACCAGCCTGCCATGAATGTCTGGTAAAAGCAGTCATGATGGCACAGGAAGACAGAGCAGTCCTTTAACCAGACAGCAGGTAGCTCTCTTTGAGTGGCTATCAAAGGCATCGGTTGCACTTCCCCACTGAGTGACCAGGGAGCACTTTTTGTCCCTTTGACACCCATCTTCACAAAATCCTCTGCCCAGCTTCTCATGGGACACGCTGGAATTCTACCATGTTCTCTGGGGGGTCTATGAGAAGACAGTTCTCCTGAGCTTTTCATAGATCAAGTTACACAAAGCTATGCTTCTGCATCTGGCTCACAGTTCTATCAGGAACTTGGGAAAAGGGGAGGCTTTGGCGGCCGGAGGGGCTGACACCCAGGTTTTTTCTCGTGGGGAAGTCCAGTCCCTCCAACAGTCCCCAACCCAAAACAGAAGGGACAGAGAGTTTGCACAGCCTTTGCACTTCCTCATTGTTGCCTTACTGGAAACACTGACTGAGAAAGGGTGAAGAACAATATCACATAAAAACTGCAGTACACTCTTAGCTATGGCCATATCTGCCTTTCGCCTTTGTGCTCCCTCCAAGACACTCTACCCATCTAAACTTTGCAGTTCCTGAATAATGGCTGTAAACAACTACTGAAACAAGGAAACAAAACTCCTTACATCCCCAAACAGCAGTGGGAGGTCTTTCAGCTGACAGGAAGATGCCACAACAGACACAGATATTAGAGGCCACCCCAACAGCAACTCTCATCTTCTGCATCATTTGCCAAGGTCATTGTCTGTCTGTTCTCTCTACAGGACTGTGCACTGTTTTCATTCCAGAGCTATCTGAAACCAGCACACTTCCACTGCCTACGCCTGCCCCAGGCTCTCTAAAGGACACAGTGTTTGCCATTTTAACCCAGACCAACACTGCCGACTTTCCACTCTGCAACACCAACAACAGCAGGCCCACCAGGCGGGTATGTTTAGTACTGTCCTGATTCCCACAGGCATTAAGGCTCCCAGGAAGTCACAAGCAATTTGAAGAAGTGCTTGAAGTCAGCTGGTTTTCACCCATGTCACAGTGCCTTTGCAGGCACCATTTACACCTGACCAGTGCCTGGTCCTCCATGGGTACGGGCTACAGGATGGACTGGCACGATGAGCAGGTGGCCAGGTCCCAAGGAGAAGCAAGACTATGCTCTGCATGCCAGACACTTTCCTGAGGCTGCCTTCCTGGCTTTCTACACTCCTCTGGAATGCCACTGATGAGCACAAGAGCCCCAAACTACCCACAACTCGTTAAATTCATCTGTCCTCTCCATCTGGTTAGGCTAGGCAGCTGACAGGCTCTACTGAGGAGGAAGAATGCACGTGATAATGTACATGTGGGAAATGACACACAGCACACTTCCAACATGCACCAGTGTGACTCCACAGCTGTGTGGGTGGGTTTCCCGGGAGCTCTGCAATTTCATTCTCTTTCACACCTTGACATGGTAGAGCTTCTGTGCTCATCAGCAAAATACATTTCAGAAGGGAGCATCAGCATGTTTCATTCTCTTCACTGCAAAGCTTGGACATTTTTCTAGTTTAATGTCTTCTTTTTTCTCCTTTCCAGACCAATACACCATGGGAAATGAAACCACAGACATCACCGACTTCGCAGTGACAACAGAATTTGACTACGATGGTTCAACACCTTGCCCTGCAACTGAGGAAAAGCACTTTGCAGCAAATTTTTTGCCACCTCTTTATTCTTTAGTGGTGATATTTGGCCTGACAGGCAACATGCTTGTTGTCCTTATCCTGGTAAAATACAAGAGGCTGAAGAGTATGACTGACATCTACCTGCTCAACTTGGCAATTTCTGATCTGCTGTTTGTATTTTCTCTCCCTTTTTGGGCTTATTACGCAGTTCACGACTGGATTTTTGGGGAGGCACTGTGTCGAATTCTGTCAGGTGTCTACCTCCTTGGCTTCTACAGTGGCATCTTCTTCATAATCCTCTTGACCCTGGACAGGTACCTGGCCATAGTGCACGCGGTGTTTGCTTTGAAAGCCAGAACAGCCACCCACGGCATCCTCACCAGCGTCGTCACTTGGGCTGTTGCTGTTCTTACTTCTGTTCCTGGTGTAGTATTTCAAAAAACTCAGAAGGAGGGTTCAGGCTATACTTGCAGTGCTCATTATCCAAGTGATAATTGGAAGTACTCTTCTATTTTAAAGATGAACATTCTGGGACTTATTGTTCCAATGCTCATTATGATTTTCAGTTACTCACAAATTCTAAAAACATTATTGAGATCTAAGGATGAGAAAAAACAGAAGGCAGTCAGACTTATTTTTGTGATCATGATTTTTTACTTCATCTTCTGGACACCATTCCATATTTCTTCTTTTTTGCATACATTTCAAAATTCACTTTTCATCCCAAATTGTGAACTCAAAGGTCAACTGCACAAGGCAATCCAAGTGACAGAAACAATCTCGATGATCCACTGCTGCATCAATCCTGTGATCTATGTATTTGTTGGAGAAAAATTTAGGGCATATCTTTATACCTTTTTCCGAAAGCATGTTGCACCTCACCTTTGCAAAAAATGTCCAAGTCTTTATCGTGAAAAATTGGAAAGAGCCAGTTCCACATTCACACAATCCACTGCAGAGCATGATGTCTCTACTGGACTGTAAAAATACATCTGAACATTAGTTGGTAAATTTTGCATCACTTGCTTTGCCTTAAGAAGTGCCTGACATATTATTTAAGATCTTTACATCAACCACTACTGAAAACTGTTTGACCCCCTTCTATTCTTGTGATTAACTGCTCCTTGGGATTACAGAATTTTCCATTGTTAAACTAAGAGAATCAATGAGTTCTCCAGGAAACATTAACTGCATAGCTGTCTCACATCAAGATTTAAATAGGGTTCAGACAATTATGATCGTGCTTTTTTACAAAAATCTGTCCACTGAGATTTACTGAGGGGGGAATACAACATTGAAAAGTCTAAGGAGTAATAGGTCATCTCACAAGATCTTACTGGGACAATTTAACCCAAGGATTTACCTGTTTAGCTAACAGAGCAGTAATTTTTAAATATAACCCTTTAACAGTTATAACTGTCATAGCATTTTGATTTTTGCTTCTTAGTTTTATGTCTGACATATCACCATTCAGTTGCTGACATTTTCCAAAGTGTGCTTTTAATCAGCAACATTGTGATTTTTGTGGGTGCAATTTTTCAAGTAACTACACACACCAAGTTTACTGACTGCACAATAAGAAGATGATGCACTCCTAAGGTGTGAACTTGTTTCTGACAAGTCATATCCCTCCAAGAAAAAAAAACTAAATCAATAAAGGCACTTCAGCAAAGATCTGCAGGACCAAAACGAAAATTACCCTGGTTTTGGCTATGCAAGTTTCTGTATGAGAAAAATATCAGGACCCTCTGAAGAATTTTGGGAGGCTATGAGCGCAGTACTGAGAGCAGGCCTCCCTAGCTGTGGACAGGTAAATCATGTGCAGAAGAAGAGTTCATGTGGCAACACATGACACAAGTGTGTCAAGTTAGGCTCCTGCATGGAAAAAACATGCTCCTCACACACACAGCAAGTCTGACTTTTGGGATACACTTCTAGGAAGACAGTGGCCTTGGAACTGCAAAAGCAGCCAATCCCAGACAAGGCATACCTTTTTGCCTTCCCAGGAGATGAGTGCCTCTAGCCTACTGGTGCCTCGATGAGAACTGCAGGCTGATTGAAGACTCAAGACCATTGGCCTACTGGTGTACTGTGGCCATACATTTAGTCCACTATTAAGGGTTTCCCTGTAAAAGAAAGAGGAATTCTAGGGACATGGGGTTAGAAAAAAAGAGGAAGGAGGAACACAATTTCTTACTTCAAACTGTAAGGAAGTGCAGGTGAGCACTCCTTATGCAAGGGAGCTGTCCTTCGGTTTTTTTCCCCATTTCCGTGGAAGGGCAGTGCTCATGCATGCAAGGACTGGCTCATGCGTATCTGGAGAGGCAGGTTCAACTAACCTCCAGCAAGGTAAGGACACCAGAGGGAATTCCACACTACTTAACATCAGGCACGTGATGCAGATGCCTCCATTAACAGCAAATCTCTTCAAGGTCCCTCAGTGGTCAGTAGAGAATAAGAAGTGCCTGAACCAGAAGCAGACATGGGATTTAAATAGTCTCAGGGAAGATTAAGTGTCCTTAACTGTGGAAGGAAACTGAAAATGCCAGCCTCTAATTTAGGCATCAAATGCCTTAATCTAGGTGGTGCAAATACTCTTCCTCCTCTTGCCTTAAAATGCCCGGGCACTGCTTCTATTAATTGTTTGTTCTTATCCTATCAGCTATCATCACCTGGTCACTACCTTGTGAAGTTAACAGCCACAGATAAACTAAACAAAAGACCAAAAACTATACTCACAGTAAACTTTCTTGCTTGGAAATAATAGTTTTCCTTTCTTTTCTACTTCTTTTTCTGAACCAAGGTGAAAGCACCCTTATAATTTTAGAGCATAAATTAGTTCAGTGCAATACAAATCCTGCTGTAATTGTGAAATTTCTACTGCTGTGTTTTATTGTAAATCCTTATCTTGTTGGAATTAAATTTCTTCCTGTTTTCATGTTAATGCAGGGAAATTAATAAAATCAGTGTCTGGAAATCTGTGTGTACCCTGTAGCCCATGTTCTCTTCTGTAAGCAACAGGGCGTTGGCTCTTCTCTCAGAGTGGAGATGGGAAAAAGACACAGCCGTGGGCACTTGCAATACCACACTTCAAACCAAGCAAACAGAGTACCATCTGTCCAGTCCAGAAGCTACTGCAGCTGGCACAGCATTTATCCACCAGCAAGCTTGAGAAGAGTGATCTACAGTAGCTTCGAAAAAATTCTGCAGCCACAGATTTTAAATGAGTGAGATTTGGAGAAACAGGGTTGTGTGTGTTATAAATAGGGAAAGAGAGGGAATACAAGAGGGCAATAAAAGATGTCACTCTATTAATATTGGGATAAAAACTTGATTCTCTACAGACTTTCTGCAATGAATTTCAGATCTCCTTGCACCATATAGAGTGATCCTAGCCAAGCAGTGTGCCTGTTGTGCCAGGTTTTATGTGTAAGGAACTTAAGTCCTCAAAGTTCAATACAGAAATGTGCTTCTGCTTCACCATGTCATTCTCCCAGCTCCATTGTGCCCATTCCTTTTTTCAGCCTATGATCCACACCTCCTCTCCCGTGCACGCTCTTCTCATCTGTCCACCATGGGATAAGCTAAATTCTATAACCACTCCCTTTTTTTTTCTTATTTTGATTTTCTATTTTGTGCTGCAGGAACACAAATAAACTAAACTTAAACATTATCCTATTGTTATGTGCCCAAGCAGGATAATCAAGATAATCCTTGGTTCTTCATTGCGGCTTTGCACTGAGACATGCAGGTCTCTAGACAGTTTTGTGGCAGTTTTTGAGTCTTAATCAGTCAGATGTGGCTGCACCATGGTATACCTACAGGCCAGCTAGCCTCAGATCAGGATAGCAGGATTTCAGGCAGTCTGGTCACAGTGGAATGGAGATACTCTTGGGGAAGTTTTAATGAGAGAGAACACAAGTCACTTCAGCAGAAAAGTGGTAGAAATTTTACATACAGGAGACAAACATCCTGTAACTCAAGGTCTGTAGGGGAAAAACATTGAGATGAAGATACAGTTTGTATGTAAGAGTTAGAGACACAGGCAGATGCACCCAAACTGTGCGATGAACTAGAGGTATGTGAAGAAAATGGCAAGGATTTACCAATATGCTGGGATTGCAATTACAGCAGAAAAAAAACTAACACAAGGAAAAACCACTGCAGTGTTTGGGAGGCATCTGAGCTGCTCTGGTGAGATATTGAGGAGACAAAAGCAAGCATTTGAGAGAGTATACCAGTCTCACCAGAATATCAAACAGATTCAAGACAAGACCTTTTTGAACACCACAAATAAATTATTGCTTTACAACAAATGTTGAACAGCTAAGCGAAAATTTTTGCAAGTTCAAAACTTCTGGCATGGAACTCCTGAAGGGATAGTGTGATGCCTGGGCTTTCAGCATGCTTATGAAAAGAATGGTGATGGACAAGTATCTGCACACAGCTCCAAAACCAATCACACAGTCTAGTTTATGCACCAGACAGGACAGAGTCCAACCCTCCTGTTAGGAGATGCTACTGCCACGTGTTCAGAAACGTGTAGGGAGGAATGTCCCACACAGCAACAGATAACTGGCAGCTGTCAGACAGACTTTCTAAGGGGCAAAAGGAAACGTAGCAAAAGTGCATATATGGTACTGCTGAGTGCTGAACAGCACTCACAAGCAACCACCAGATTTACAGTCTCTGCCATTGGTTTGTCTGTGGTAAGTGTATGATGGACACAAAGAAACAGTGAAAATTTAGGTAACCAGTATATAGGAATGTTCCTGTCTCAAGACTTTCTTGTTTGTTAACCCAACGGTAACCTTATGTGCACATATTTTATATAGGATAAATGAAAATGGGGTATAAAGGAAGAGGAGTAGATAGAAATGGATAAATAGAAAAAAAGTAGTCACAAAAATGAGAGAATGACTTTTTTAGCCCTAACAGACACTAAAAAAATATTAGCCAAACTAATGGGAAAACCAGAGGTAAATAATTTAAGCAGAACCTTAAAAGGTTTAGGTAAGAGATACTTCCAGTTATGAAGCTCCAAAATAAACATCTCTCCTTCCAGTGAAAATTACAGAAGGGATAAATACAAAGACCCCAAGGACAAATTTACATGGTATCTTGTTGCAGTTAATGAGAAACAAAGAAAGTGCCAGGAGAATAACATGATGCTGACCAGGTTAAATGGCACAACAGGCAGCTACTGCTTATTTTGAAATTTAATTTTGCTGCTGTTTTCAACTGCTGATGCCTACTGGCCTTCACCAGGAAGTGTTTAGTGTGGTTACTGTGGCCTCAGAAGCATTACTCAGTATAGTAATAAAAAAATTTTAGCTAGCAGAGGAAAAAAAGCCAGACAAAAATAAAATTCTGGTGCGTTTATAATCTCAATAGCAACCAGACCAGAACAAAGGGGTGCAAGCATTGCTTTGTACCCATATTCTGGTGACACTTGCCTACTAGGAGTTGTACATCATTCAAAAAATTGAAAGAGAGGCTAAAAGCAAGGTTGTCTAAGTTTGTATAACTGTGAAGATGTTTTGTATGTCTGGTGACAGTGAGAGCAATCTCGGTTTGAATGTTTGAAGTCCGGAATGACTGATCTTGGGAAGGTGGGACCCCAACACTAAGACAGAGGAGGGCAGAATTTTTAGAAACATAGCCCAGTATGCAAAAATGCACAAACCTCCAAGTGAGGCTCAGCTCTCCAGAACTGTCTACAGGGTTGTGCCAGTAGGATGCTACCCATACAACACGAACAGCACAACCTATCCTGATACCAGGCTTCTCGAATGGAATGGAAACCAAATGGATGGAAGTAAAAGAGCCATCTGGACATAACTTGCAGGGACACTAATAAAAGGTATGGACAATTACAGACTATAGCTAACCTTTGGCTCCTGAAAGTACTTTCTGATTTCTAGGTGCTGGTGCTGTCCCAAATATGGGTTCTTTCACCTGCTGTGCAAGAAGCCGGTTCACACACACGCAGTTGAGATATTTGTTTCTTTTATATCTGCGCAGAGATGGGTGCTAAGTCATGAATCCACAAAGCTGGCACACCTCCAAAATGCCAGGTGCTCATTTTTATATGATTTGAACAATAAAAATTAGACATTTCCCACACATGTACCAACCTAAAGCTGAAGTCCTTGGCTTTGCACTCTCTGATCTCCATTTAAGGGTACAGTGCACACTTCCTTTACCCTGCATGCTCTGTGAAGAAGGGGGCTTTGTGGGTAAGAGGCAATCATAGTCTATAAGCAAGTATTTAACTCTGTTAATGACTAAGCAAACTTCTTTGGCTTTATCAACAGTTTCATTTTCTTTGTAGTTAGATTAATAGTGTCATCCTGCTCTTACTTCTCAGGTCAATAGGTTTTGGTTCCTGCATGTTTGGTTTTTCCTTCATTTTCCCTTAGTTCTTTTATTTATCCTGTACTATACTTCAGTGAATTTTTAACTCTCTCAAGGATACTTTATTGCATTACTGGCATATACTTTGTCATATAACAGACTCTGTTCACCCTTTGTGTGACCTAATTTTCACTGGGAAGAAATTTGGTGTGTGACTTTCGCAGCCTCCCTGATAAAAGGTCCAGGACTTACAGGTACACTGAGGAGCATATCCAATGCACAGATGGGATAGCCCCAAAACACAGACTCTAGACCTAGAATTTATGTACTATAAATGTACCTGAAAAAAAACCAAAGTGTGCGAATTAAAGGCCTATGTAAAAATGAGATTCTGAGAGATGAAGTTTGTGAAATGCATAACTGTGGCCCAGAAGTAAAATCTATTGTATTATGACAACCTTTTGTCTATAAATCAGGAGAGCATGCATCAGACACCTTTCTGCATAAGGAAACATAGTTCAGTAAGAGCAGCTTGAAGAAAGCCAAAACAAAAATAACACCATGACAATAGAGATAATATGTGCTGCAATTTGTAATGATGTATGTGCCAGATTTACAAGGAAGAAACAAACAGACAGCCTAAGAATAAAAGGTGAAAAAGTCCCAAACCTTTGATGTTATTGACAATAAACAACAACGTGAAGAAATGTTCATCCGCTTTAGAAATGCTTACATCTTCCAGAGTTTGTTTTTGAAACCCATCTTCTTTTACACCTATGTGTGAAGTGTTTCGGTTTTTTTCACTAGTCTCAACGATAGAAATCTTAGGGCGTGGTACATCATGCTTTTCCCCTGTTCTCCCCAAAAGAATACACCTCACAGATGTTAAGATTGGGTGTGATTGTGATGGTGGCTCAAATGATGAGTCACCAGAACCTGAGAGCCTGAAAGAGAAGGCTGATAAGAAAAAATAGCCTAAGCAACAAAGTAGTTTTAGCTGGATGTCTTTATTCAACCTCTTCAAGACAAAGATACTTGTTACAGACGAAATAAAATACATGCTAATACTAACCTAATTTGGACACAAATGTTGTGAATCTAACAAGATTCATCTACTTTGTGTTCATTTCTAGTTTGACCTCTTCTCCAGATGAAAAGGATTAATTCTAGCTGTAGTGATAGACTCTTATTGAGTGTTGTGCTCTATCACACTGTGTATACCTAAGAAAGGCATCTGTCATTCTGTCCCAGGACTCTTTTTCCCCCCCCCAAGCCTTTCTTTTTCAGGTGGTGAAGGTTGGAATAACTTGAAAGGAAACTGCTAGTCAAATTTTCAAGTTTCTGTACCCATAATTGTACTTGATGACTTTTGTGTATCACAATGGTACATGAGTTTTTGGTATGTGTCCTAGTATCCATTTCAGTTCTGGTGTAAACCTCATATAAATAACAGCAACACTCCTTGTGGGAGTGCCACACCACTCAGATACCAGACACTTCAGTGAGATGGGCTGATTACTGTGAAGATGAATCATATAACCAATCATTGGATAGGAGAGATTGACAAATGCAGCTTGACTTGACAGAGTACATGGCTGCACACTTACTGAGTACATCAACTTGAGCCCCACAGATAAGGAATGAAGCTCACTTCCATTCCAGGAACACCTGCACGGAGGGAAGGAGCACCACACCACTAAACATAACTCCTACTCATCTCTGAATGAAAACCATGATAGGTAAAACTCAAAGCTATATCAACCCACTGAATCGTTACTTTAATTATTGAAGAATAGCTTTAATTTCTTGGTAAAATGATGAGGTTCAGCTTAAGTAAAGATTCTTAAAATCCACTGGAGTTTCCAAGCACCAGTACACTTATTCGAAGAAAAGTTCAGCAAGGCATTGCAAAAAGCTGAAAATAATCTGGCTTGCAACAATGGATGTGCTGCTTGCATTGTCCATATCTGTGTTCATACACACGGGATGGAGGCAGCAGGAAAGAGGAGGTGAGACAGCATTAAGATGGCCAGTCCCAGATTAGTGTGATAAAACTTCAGACTGGATGGGAGACCAACTCCTGCAGGAAAGATCTTGTCCTAACGGCGTTGATGAACAGCACATCGCTCAGTGCCCCACAAACAGCAGAAGGGGATTTATTTGGCTTGCTTACAGCCACGAGCAAGACCTGATCAAATCTGGCCTCCCAGCAGCTCTGCTTATCTGCAGCTGGGGTAGAGCTAATTGTAGATATCCTGCAGGTGCTGATAATAAAGTCACACAACCCAGTACTTGGGCTGCCAAGTGCCACAGCAATTCACACTCTCTCTGGGGAGTCTCTCATCCAGCTGTGAGACGCAGCTGGTGAGCAGACCAAGTGCATTCCCCTTATTCAGCTGTTATAACCGTGAGTCGCAGAGGCCCTCTGTTGGTGTGCAATACTCTTCATCAGTAAATAAACACGCCCCACTGTGCTCACTGACCAGACCGAGCTATGGGAACCAAAAGCTATAATCAACAAAATCAAACACATTAATAAAGCCAATGAACCTGTGGGAACAAGGGACTGTTTCTTAAGACCAGCCTACCACAGGTCTTAGTTTTAAGCAGTAGTGGTTGTTGTTATTGTTAGTTGAAATGTAGTGGGCAAGTTTTGCAGGAGCATAATTCAGAATTAAAAAGCTTGATGAAAAACAGGCAAGTCCAGCAACAGGTTTGAGACTGTTTCCCCTGTTCCTATAGTGTGAAAATATGAAAGGGTTTAGAGTCTCCAGTGGGTTAAGTAACACGTAACATACAGTAAACAACGCAGGCTTCATGAAGAAATATTTACAATATCTGTTAATTTTAGTATGTAGACTGTTTAGAAATTATATGTTGAAGAAGTAATTAGACATAATACCTTGTTTCAGAATTATAAGAATTCAGTATAAAAGCAGAATTTTTTAGTCAGGAAAGTTACGCAATAATTAGAAACTTCTTTTAGATGTAGTGGAAACAGTATTAGAAGCAGCTATTTCCACTGTGTCGGGGGTCTAATATCATCAGTCCATCAAGCATGGTGGGGGGAACATACCCTTAGAATGCCCTACAGGGGCTTTTAATTTTGACCCTGAGACTCCAGACTTTAAAGAGCTCATTGGAATAGCAGATTAGGAAAGGAAGAGAAAAATCCATTTGTCCTGTGGAATAAAGATTAGTCCCTCATGCAAAGAAGGCTTGACAAGGAAAACTGAGGGAGCTTTTTACTCTTTGCTGTCTCCCTCCAGATCAGAGAGGTAACTCAGAAGTTGTGATTGACTTCCATTTAGGAATAGCAGCATCCAAAGAAAGACACTCCCATAATGCTTTTGGTGTTTTAAAATCTTTTAAGGGTACCAAGGAGTGAGTGCAGAAAAGACATCCCTTTAGTGCCTTCACTGATAGCATGATGTATTGGTTTGGCATGGCCTGGTTTTATGTAGCAGGGGAGCTACAAAGATGGCTTCTGTGAGGCAGCTGCTGGAAGCTTCCCACCGTCTCCAGAAGAGCCAATCCCTGATGGCTCTGAAGACGGACATGCTGCTGGCCAAAACTGGGCCAAGGACAGAGGTTGGTAATGCCTCTGTGATGACATATTTAAGAAGAAAATCAAAACAAATTCACAAGATTTTGGGATTCTAGTCAGAGAAGAGGAGGAGGTGAGAACATGTGAGGGAAACAACATGGTGACACTGAGGTCAGTGGAGAAGGAGGGGCAGGAGGTGCTCCAAGCCCCAGAGCCGAGGTTCCTCTGCAGGCTGTGGTGCAGACCATGGTGAAGCAGTTGTGCCTCTGCAGTCCATAGGGATCCACAGGGGATGC
>VZRS01002827.1:0-56412 GCA_013398055.1 Ifrita kowaldi
CTAAGGGCTCCCCCCGCTGCCTCCCGCCCGTCCGAGCTGTCCGAGGGCCCCGCCAGCAGCACCGTGCCGCTCCCCGCTGCGCCACGGGTGACCCCAGCCCCGGCCACCCCGCAGCCGCCTCCTCCTCCTCCTCTCGTTCTCTCTCGTTTCTCCAACCCCCTGAGCATCAGTGCCGCCAAACTCCCGGCGCAAGGAAAGCCCAGAGACTGCGGGGACGCGGTGAAGAACTCCGGTGCCACCCCAGCAAGGCTGTGCCGCCTCTCGGCCCCCGACACCCCCCTGTACCTTTCCGCGGTGATCCCAGGAGCCACTGGAAAAAACGAACTAAAGCAAGCTCTCTGCAAAGGAAGTTCTCTCCGGGGAAGGACTGCAAAGGACTCTTGCCGGCGCGGAATCCCAGCCAGCGACCTGGGGACAGCTGCACACGCGAGGAGTGACAACAGTGGCTCTGCAGGTACAGGAACCCAGAGACCCGGGCAGAACTGGTGGCACGCAGCTGCTCCCAGGGACCAGGAACTGCGGACGGGAAGGTGGTGTCACCACCGAGGGTCTGGAAGGGAGAAGGGGGTGTGGATTGGAGGATGTTGGTTTGTGGAAGTGCAGGTGAATGGAAACAGAGTCACTAGGAAAACGGATTGCACGGGAAAATGAACCCCATCCCTGAGGACAAGGAATGATTGAGGACAGGTCAGCCTTCGGTGTTCCCAGTGGGACAGAGGAGGTCATAACCATTGAGGAATTTGGGAAAGGTGTGGTCAACAGAAGAGTCCTTGCATGCATTTTAGGCAATTCTGTCCATCTAGTCCATCACTCCACAGTTCTGCAGTGTGATTTAATGCTGGTTTCCACTTAGAAGGGAAAGACTCTGGATGTAAACCAGAGGTTCGGTGTCTCGAGTTCCCTAAATCCAGTCTGCTTGGGCTCCTTGTTGCCGTCAGTTTGAGATGGTTGCCACTGATGCATCCCTGTTTTTCTGTAAATTGAATTCTTTTACCTTAAAAATGTTTCCACGTGGATTTTTTTTTTTTGTTTTGTTTTGTTTTCCTTTCCTAAATAAGTAGCAGATGCCTCCCCAGCTCGGAGTGAAGAAGAGCCAGTGTGCTTACTCACTCTTGTCAGCTCTCACCAGCATCACTCCTATTAGCGGTTGTTGACTAAGGCAAACCCCCTGGGACAGGCCAGATGGGAATCAGTCTGCCAGGAAATGCACTGGCTGCATTTCTCCTGCTTCCTCCTCACCTTCAGGGGACCCCCAGCACACCCCACAGCACCTCCTGTACACTCCTGCATCCTACAGCCACCCTGAGCACCTGCCTGCAGCCCAGGGCAAGAGCCAGGGGAGGTCCCTCAGCCCTTCAGCCAGAGCTCCCTGACTGCCCCTCGGGATCAGTTCTCACAAAACTCTCTCTGGAAATCTCACAGGAGAGAAACCACCTTTGTAGCTGCAGTTCTGTGAGTAGCGAAGGGTTCTCATCTCATTTTGTACCAGATAAAGAAACGCTTTGCCAAATACTTCCTTCAGTGCTTTTGGAAATACCAATTCTAGCTTTTCTAGCAAAACAAGAAAAAAAAAGAAAAAAAAATTCTCAAGTAGGAAAGGGAACAGAGGAAAGAGACTCAGTGGAGACCTGTGCTGGACTCCTTTGGGTGAGGACAGCAGAGAGCCCTTGGCACGAGGCTCTGGGTCTCTCCCTCCCTCTGCTAGGTCAGAGTCAGCTCTTAGGTGAGGTAAATTCATCAGTCCCGAGGTCCTGGGATGGAATCCCAGGCCGAGGCTGTGCTCCCCAAGGCCCTTTGATCCCCCCACTGTTCTGTCTGCGGGCAGCACGGAGCAGTCCCCGACCCAGAGCAAATTCTCCTTGTGCTGCTCCCTCCTCCCAGCTGTGTCAGCTGCAGGCCAAGGTTGGTTCCCCAGGATGATGCTGGCGGGTGGGAGGGGAAGCTTTAACACCCCCCTCAGATTGGGATGGGCTCCCTTGTGGATGGACGGGGTCTGTCAGGCAAAGAGCTCCTTGGTTTGGTTTGCTTTGGTTTGATTTGGTTTGGTTTGCTTTGGTTTGATTTGGTTTGGTTTGCTTTGGTTTGCTTTGGTTTGGTTTCACGATGGAAGGTGTGAAAACTGGGAGTAGTGTAACACAGGATCCATGTCCCCAACACATCCTCAGCATTTCAAAAACGTTTGGGAAGGAAATTGATTTTCAACAATACAGCATTGAGAATTTTATTTTTTTTAAGCGTCAATTAGCCAATAAGTTGGTTAATTAACCAATTAACCAATAAAGCTCCTGCTGGGGGAAATAGCAGTGTATTCTCCATGACTTCTTTGCAGATGTACATAGAAATTCTTGTTCTCCCCAAACTAAGGGAAAAAAACCCCGCAGATTTAAAGAGGCAAAATAATGCCTAGATCAGGCTAGAAAAATCAGGATTTTCAAATGCTCCCTTTGTAATCACCCACTTTAAGAATAAAAATCAAGCTCCAAATTTTTGTTGTACATATTGTTGCTGCATGCTTACCATATGTTAGATGGAAGCATTTCCTATCCGTTGTGGATAAAAGAACATTTTTCAAGTTGTAGTAAATTATTATAAAGCCAATGACATTTCATGGCATGTTACCGTATCAAGCTGTGCTTGTTGTATTTTTTCTTTATGGTTGTATTGCTTTTTTTTATAAATGTACAAATATTTCCTGTAGTGACGAGCACCTGTTTTACATGGCATTAATTGGGGCACTGCAGCTCCCGGCTACGCAGGCCCCCGATCCATCGGCAAAGGGTTTTTTGCACGTGGATCTGGGTGGGATCTGGCTGGAGCTCCTGAAAAAAAACCCACACGGCTCTGCAGAGGATCGGCCTTGGTGACCCTTCCTCATGTTCCCAGAAAAATTAGAGCACATCTGGTGGTGAATTTTGTACCTGGTTTGTGTTTAGGAAGGAATTCTTCCCTGTGAGGGTGGGGAGGCCCCAGGGAAGCTGTGGCTGCCCCTGGATCTCTGGCAGTGTCCCAGGCCAGGTTGGACGGGGCTTGGAGCACCCTGGGACAGTGGAAGGTGTCCCTGCCCCTGCCAGGGGTGGCACTGGATGTGCTTTGAGGTCCATTCTGACCCAAACCATTCTGGGGCTCTATGATTTAGGATCAACCTAAATCTGGCTGCAGAAATGGCTCCCAAAAGTACCTCATGTGCCTTTAAAAGCCACACTCGCCTTATGCTGCACCCTAAAGATTAACTTAGGAACTTAATGGAAGAGTGAAAACTTGGTCCTGAATTCAAACCAGCTTTCACTGACAATTAATGCTATGTAAATGAGGTCGAATTAGCTGGAGCACCCTCCACTGCTCTGTGGTGCCCTATGTACTCTGTGTCTATAAACCTTTCCCAGTCCACACCAGCCAACCTTTAATTAAATGTTCATTCCAGACCAAAAGGAGCTGAGTGATGCCACAGCCACCTCAGGGAGCCCAGCAGCTCTCACCAGCTGCACGTGCTCCAGTGAGGGCTGGTGTGAGCGGCAGTTCCCAGATGTCTGATGGCACTGAACAAACAAGCGGTTGTTTCGTTTGCTCCTTGATTCCTCCCCGTGTTTCTTGTTCATTCAAAACTTTCTGTCAGTGCCTGGCAGCCTCCAGGGGCTGAGCAGCTGCGCTGGACAAAGGTTCAGACTCTGTTTTATTTCATTTTACTTGCCCAGTGTTACCAAGTGTTGCTGGCTGTACTTTGAAGCGCTCACCCACAGGAACTCTGTGGTCACCTGAATTCTCTCTCTGCTCCCTGGTGTGTGAAGGCATCTTCTGTCACTGTTTATTCTGGGGAGGGGGCATGTCTGGCTCTGAGGGCTCTGGCAGGGTTTGGGAATGCTGCCTTGTTTGCAGTGCTGGTGCAAGGGAGGAGGAGAACGGTCCCTGCTTGGATGTTGAATTTGGCGTTGTCAGTTCAGCCAGGGCTGTGCAGTGATGTTTTACTCCCTCTATTTGTTGCATGTGTCATTTGTTAAATTCAGTCATTACTCTTGCTGACCTTGATGTTATTATTAAAGAACTACACAAATCTCTGCTGGGCTCTGAACAATTCCTTGCCGAGGCGAAGCAAATCCTGGGCAACAAATTCTCATAAACTGGTTTTTCATTACCCTGGGGAACTCAAATTCGGTGATTTTCTTCCCAACAGCCCAGAGCACTTCTGACAAAAAAGCTGTTTTCTTTGGGATGTGACAGAGCCTAGACTGTCAATTCCTTCCAGAATCTCCCATTTTCACACAGCTGGCTCAGGAACCTTCACCAGAGGCACCTCTAACAGGGCACAGCCACTACCAGGAATAACCAAGCTTAGCTACCCCAGCTCATCCGGATTTTGATATGGTTGTTCTGATATTCCACAGAGGAGATTACCAGAGCATGAAGAAGTTCAGCCTCTGGCTCTGCTTTCAGCCAACACCTGCCCAAGCTCACAGGCTTTACCTTGCTCTGCAAAGATGAGCTGGCCGTTCCCTCAGCACATCAGACCCTGCACGTCTGGGCTCAGCCTGCTTTTTCTGTCCTGTGTTTTGTTTAAACCAAACTTGCACCTGGAAAACGCAAGAGGGAAGTCACAGTACTCAGCGGGTCCTGCTGTCACTCAGACAAAAGGTGTTTTTTAAATGGAGACTCCAAGAAAATCTCAGTTGCTTTGCTCAGGAGGGGTCAGGTGAAAAAACCCAAGCAAGTTACACCTGAGCTCAGCCCAAGCTCAGAAGGGACGATGCAGACCCGCTCTGACGGCAGCTCTGGGTCGGTCAGGGCAGGAAATACACAGAAGTGGCTGCACAGCTCTGCTTAAAGAACCATCGCTGCTCTGGGGAGAAAAAGCCGGGAGAGCACGGGGACCTGGGCGGGCTGGATCGCCTCTCCCTCAGCTCCAGCCCCGCTGCCCAGGAGCCCCTCGGGGAGCCTCGCTGTGCTGCCACCCCGGCACCAGAGCAGGACAGGGCAGATGTCCCCAGACAGAAGGTTCATTTCGGAGCGAATTGTCCCCAGAGCATGGCGGGGGCTCGGCCGAGGCTGGGTCAGGCCGGCAGCCGGGCCCGGCGAGCCCCGAGGGAGCAGCGCTGGGCTCGCAGCCCGGGCTCCTGAGGGCTCCGCGGGCTCGGGGAGGGGGCCGGGGGTGCCTGCTGGCACAGAGCCTTGGGAACAGCTCCTCCGTGGGGCAGGGAAGCGGGGGAAAAACCGGGATGGGGCTGGGGCGGCCGCGAGGAGCCCAAGGGTGAGGCCTGGCTGGGCCATTTGCAGGGATTCCTCTTCTTTTTGTGCTGAGGCTGCGAGGGAGGGGCTGCTCCGTCCTGGGCTTTGTCCCTCTGGGCAGAGGCTGTGCCGGACACACAATTCCAGCACTGGGGCCCAGGTGGGCTCGGGGAACAGCCCCGGCCCTGGCTGTGTCTGTGCTCCCAGGGCTCTCCCTGCAGGTGAACCCTGCTTGTTCCTCCAAAGGCTCATCTGCCCTGAGAAAGCTGAGGAGCTCCTCACTTGGCAGGGATAGAAATTGCTTTTTTTTCTCCCTAAATTTGGCAGAGAAAGCCCCATGTGAGTCATAGATAAGAGTTTGTGTGGGGCTGATGGAAACGCCAGGGGGACTCAGACACAGCATCCTCTGCTCTGGTGCTGCTGGAGGGTGTAATGCATCTTTTTATTTCAGAAACAGCTACAAAATGGCTTGTAAAAATAACACGAGCTATAAAATAAATCATCTTGGATGCAGACAGTGGCTGAAAGTCTGCAGCACATTGCCAGAACTTTTAGGTTATTTAAGTATTTTTTAATCCTTAAATGTTTTGAAGGGTCCTTCCTGGTAATGTGGGAAGGAAAAATGTCTTGGAAAGGTGCAGAGCATGAGGGAAAATCTTTTCTCATGCCACAAGGTCAGTGCAGTTGTCCCCCAAGGTGAGGTGTCCCTGATGGTGAAGGACTTGTCCCCTCCAGCCAGGGGACAGCCTGGCTTGTGCTGGATGTGGCCAGAGCCTGAGCAAGGAATTCTGTGGCTCTTCACAGACATTAAACCGTGAGGCCTTTTCCAGAGCTGAAGGAATTAACAGGGATGGAGAAACCATAGCATGCAAAAATACCACAGGGAGTGGAAAACTGAACTTAGCAATGAGGTAACTCCTGCTCGCAGGAAAGACGGGGATTTCTGAATTCCACTTTCCATTCCCATCTCAAATCCTCCCTGGCATCCCCTCTGGGTGTGTGAGTCTTCAGCTGCCTCCAGAAGATGCTTTGTGCTTCTCCCCTGCTGCCTGTGAGAGCCTGTGGTCGGTGTGGGCTCACCAGGGAGCAGGGGTGCCGGGATCCTTCCTCAAGGTATTTCTTACTCAATGGAAAGTCTCTGGGAAAGGAAAAGCTGGGCAGGAATAGGGAATGTCTGCATTCCTTCAGTCTGTTCCTGGTGACATGTGAAACGTGAGCACCTCTGGCCTTGGCAAGCTCTGCCTGCCTGTCAGCATTCCCATGGAATATCCCATCTTGTCCTGTGGGGGCAAACCTGGAGCTGTTCGAAAGAAAAGCTGGGAAAATCCTCTGGGAAAGTGAGATTTTGGGGCTCTGCAGTGCCTGGGTTCAGACAGAATGAAAATTCCTGTACACTGCAGATGCTCCCGACTGAAGGGCCTGAGGAGGAGGCTGGGAGTGATTCCCAGGATTTATTTAAGGTGTGGGCACTTGTGAGCCCCTGAATACCTTAAATAAAAGGATGCAAGGATGAAACACCTGGAAATGCCCTCCCCATGTGCAGGGCCCCACCCTCCCTGCTCTGAAGGGCTGCAGTAGCCACAGCAACAGCAGATGTGGAAAAACAACACTGGGAGTGAATGGGGGGTATTTTTAGCTGTGTCTGAGGCAGGGCAGGCGAGGGAGCCAGCCTGGGCTGCAGGGGCAGCATTCCACGGACTGCCGGAGCTGATGCCACGGGGCAGAACTGGGGAGCTTCTGCTTTGGTGTGAACTTGACAGTTGTTGACTTTTTTGGGGTAGGATGAGTGTCTGGGGGTGCGCGACGCTGAAAGTAAAAGTGATCCCAGCCGCCTGTCCCAGCCTGTCGTGGAAACTGGAGAGGTTTCCAGTTGCTGAAAATGTACTGAAATAACTGCAGCAGCATCAGACAGCTTCTTGTTTGTTTTTTCAAACAGCCCAGCTCAGAAGGTCAAATTCTGAAGTCATCGTCACTTGTCTGCCTCTGCCTGTCCCTGTCTGGGGAGGGATCGGGGTGGCTTGGGCCAGGCTGCTCCCCCAGCCTGAGATAATCCAGCAAAAATAATCGACTTGCAAAATAAAACAAGTCTGGTTTTTCATTAGAGAAGGATGGGGAGGCACGGAACCTGTCAAGGGTGAGAGAGGGAGTTGTTGGCAGAGCTGTGACTTGTGTCCTGAGTGCTCTGAGACACTCCTGTCACAATGACTCCTCCTCCAGACATGACAGCAAACCCTTGTTCTCTCCTTTGCCGCTGTAGGAGAATCTCATAAGATGCTTTTTGGGAGACTGAGGAAATTTGCATTGACCCAGATAAGGCAGAGAAATGCAGTTTTAATTCCTGGCTGTGGCAATGGGTGACCCGAGGGTACCTGGGACACCCTCAGCCTTCAGAGGCACAAAAAAAACCCCAGGAAAAGTGTCCAGCAGTTTTGTCCCTGGGACGGTGGGAGGTGTCCCTGCCCATGGCAGGGGTGGCACTGGATGGGCTTTAAGGTCCCTTCGCACCCAAACCATCCCGGGGTCCCATGGTTTGCAGGTGGTGCAGCATCATCCCCCAAGGTTCCTGCAGCTGTGCTGGGTTAAACCCCCTCATGGCATCAGCCCCAGGGCTCCTGTCCCCACCTGTGCCATTTTCCAGCCCAGATGTTCCTGTTTGGTTGATTTGCCCCTCTCCAGGACGGACTCTGGCTGTGAGGGGGGGTCTGTCCCTCACTGACAGCGTCTGCCTGCCCTGAGGAACAGAGGGAGCTGTGTCTGGGGACAGCTGCTGGTGCTGGAGGCACTGAGGTGTCCTGGGGACGTTTTATGGAACCAGGACTGCAGGGTTTGGCCTTCACTTTGTACCCCTTCCAAAGGATTCCTGACTGCAACAGCTTGGCTGACTCAGGCACCAGCTGGGCCAAGTGTGGGACCACCCAGGCCACGGCCCCATACGCTGTGGCACATTTCTGCATTCCCACAACACAAAATCGAATAAATAAGAAACAGACCCGAATGTGAGGGAGAAGAAAGAAGGCACAAACTGCTGAAAAACAGCCAGAGAATCCATTGATTCAGCAGGATAAACACAGATCCTCGTGGGGAACAGCAGGTAAGGATCCTGTTGGCTTAAGGGGTCTTTGATTGTTCAGGGTTAGCAGGCAGAGGTCACGGAGCATCATAAATAATTCACAGTGAATCCAAATCTGGGTTTGGAGAAGGAGCTCTGACACCTCTGAGCTCCCACAGAACAGCTCTGGAACCAGTCTGAGCAGGGGAAATCACAGAAATCACTACGTGGGATTGCCAGGGAGGGAGGAAACTTCCACTGGCTCTGGGGTTGGGCGTGGGGCAGGACATGGGGACGCGAGGGACACGAAGGGACACGGGTGGCACCACCGGGGGTGTGCAGGACAGAGCTCCTGAGCTGCTTCTGGGAGATCTCCACCTCTCCATGTTTGCTGCAGTACTTAGGGGAGGAGAATGCTGAGTCCCCAGAGGAAATGTTTGCATTTCCCTACAAAGTGATTCAGATCTAGGCTTTAAACAAGGGAGCTTTACTTGTTGTATTTGTCTGAAAACAACAACAGCAAATTATTTATCTGAAAAAAATATTTACTGCAAACTGTGGTCTGGCAAAACTGAAAAATAAACCATTTTTTCTCCCTCCTTTCTGCCCCCTTTTTTTTTTTTTCTTTCTTTTTACCAGAGGCCTTTTTAAGGTCTAATGTATTTTTCAAGCTGACAACTGTTACTTTATGCTCTGCTGAAGACATCTGAAGCATCTTGGCAAAGTCACATTTACAGAGTCACATTTACAGACAGCCTTATGGATCCCTTCTCCAGAGGCCTGATCCGAGGGGTGCTCATGGCTGGAGGCTGCAGGATGGTTTCTCTGAGTGTTTCCTCCCCAGTTATCCCAGTGACAGCTGGGAACAGCCGTGGTCCTGCAGTGATGGGCTCCTCCTGCTCGGGAGCTCTGCTGCCACCACGAGTGGTCCTGGTCCTGGTCCTGGCCCTGGTCCTGGCCCTGGTCCTTGGTTCATCCCTGCTGCAGACAAACCACTGCAGGAGCTAAGGGAGTTCAGTGCAATCTTCTTGAGTAACTCTGAGCTAAAGCACCAGAGAAGGGGTTTGGGTTCATCAGGGGCGGTCACAGCCGGCGGAGTGTCCGGTGCCCGTCAGGGAATTCTCTGAGATGTTCCTTTCCCTGTGGTCCCCACTGTGCTTGGACAAAATGCCTTTGGATTCAAGTGATGCCAGCTCCTTCTGGGCTCCGCTCGGCTCAGCTGAGCTCGCACAGACCTCGGACAGAGGGGTGCCACCACGGTGGGGACAGGAGCCCGCGGGAATGGGGACCCCGGCCCTGGGGGTTCCTCCCCCTGTGGCTGCAGGAGGGGACAGAGCAGTAAACTGCTCGTGTCCCTCACACTCCCGTTTAATCCTTTCCCCTCCTCTTCCCATCTATTTCCTGTCCAAAAATTCCTGACCGCTTTTTCCCTGCCTCTCTGCTGTTGTTGGAACATGATTTAATCGCAGTGAGGTCCGCGGGGAGACAGCGAGGCAGCATCAGCTGCACTGGGGCTCTGTCTGTCTGTCTGTGTGTCCGTCTGTGTGCCTGTCTGCAGCCAGCTCGGTGATAAATCACTGCACTGGAACCTCAGGATGTTGGTTTGGGTTGGGTTTTTTCCCTCCTCCTCCTCCTCCCTCTCTGCACAGGGAAGGGATGAGCTGCGGGATGTTCCGAGCGCCGAGCCCGGAGCGCTGCAGTTCGTGATGCACAAACGCTGAGGGATCCCAGAGCTACTTCCCGAGCTCCAGGGAGCGGGGAGGAGGCTGCTGGAGGAGCTCGGGGATCTCTGGCCCAGGCAGGGAGGGGGATGCTGCCTCAATCAGCAATTCCTTGCCGAGCTGCACCCGTTTGCAGCAGGAGGGAGCTGCTGGTGCTGCTGCAGGAGCAGCAGGGGCTGGGCCCGCCCTTGGACACACTCTGCACTCTCAGGGCTTTGGTTTTGTGCAAAGGCATCAAAGCTTTTCCCAGCTTTGCTTTGTCAGTCCGGTTGGGGCTGCTGCAGCCTGGGACATTTTTGCTCTGTATTAATTTTTTAAATGCGGAGCTGATTCCCGCTGGGCTCCCCGAGTGTGGACACCACACTCTGCTCCTCTGCCTCCCACATGGGCCTGGAGTTCCCTGATCTAGTCCTGTGGGAGGTGCTGGGTTTTCTCTACTCCCAGCAGCTCGCTGTGGACATCTCAGCGGGTTTTGGGCTGGGGTTGGGGTATTTCTGACAAACTGCCCTTGTCCCCATGGGTCTGGTGTGTTGAGCAGGACTGTCCGGCCAGGCTCTTGTGGCAAAGCCACCACCAGGACTGAAGGCCCAGCCCTCAGGCTCTGTCTGAAGGACACGCAAGGGAGGAAATCTGAGTCAAAGCCCTCGGAACTGTCACTGAACACGGAAAGAAGGGGGAGCAGGGAGGAGTCGTGAACTTGGCTTTGTTTCCTGGGCTGCAGAAGCCAAGAAGGGAAGGAACCATCCAAGAACAGACAAACTGGCATGTCTAAAGCAGAGCACTCCGCTTTTAGCATTTGCTCTAAAAATCAAGACAATCTTTGGAGATTTTTATTGTTTAAAACCTACAAACAAGACAAGAACTTCAGTGCAAAACACAAGCAGTGAGCAGAGCGACCTCTGAGTGTGTGTCCCCCACCCAGGGGCGGCTCCGGGCTTTGTTCCGTGCTAATCACTCACACTTGGGGTGCTGGGCTGGGCTGTGGAGCAGAGGGGACCGAGACTGGGGCTTCGGTGGGACCAGGGCTGGTGTCACCCTTGGGATGGCGTCATCCTTGGGATAGTGCCACCCTTGGGATGGCAGCACCTCAGTGCCAATGTCACCTTTGGGCTGGTGTCACCCCTAGGAAGGTGTCACTCCAGGGATGGTGTCACCCTTGGGACAGTGTCACCCCAGGGCCGGTGTCACCCCAGGGCCGGTGTCACCCCAGGGCTGGTGTCACCCCAGGGCGCTGTCTGGCTGTCCCCGCTCACCCCTGGCTCCTGCTCCTCGAGGCCCTCGGGCGCTGCAGCAGCTCTGGGGGCAGTGCTGGTGCTCAGTCTCTGGAGGCAGCGATGCGATCGACCTGCAAAAGGGACAGGAGCCATAAAAACAACAGCCCTGGGACAGGGAACGGTCCCCCTGCAAAAGGGACAGGAGCCATGGAAACAACAGCCCTGGGATGGGATCTTTGGCTGCTGGTGGTGTCGATCCAGCACCACGGCAGTGTGGGGAATGAAAACCCCTGGGTTTGAGGGGACTTAGACACGTGGTAACACAAATGGGGGGGGTGTGACATCCAGAGCACTCCTCGGAGAGACGGGGCAGATTTCAAAGTGCAAAGGGTTTCGGAGCAGGGTTGAGCTCTTGCTTTGTCTCTCCTGCTCAGCAGCAGCTGTGCTCTCAGTGGCACCTTGGACTGCACAAAGTGGCATCTGGTGGCTGAGCAGTGACCTTTCCAGCAGGGGAAAGGTCAGATGTCCTTCTCTGGGAGAGATGACTGCCCCCAAATGTCTGCCTCCTTCCCCTTTCACTGTGGGAGGCCGGAGGTCACCCTCTGAGAGTGCCCACCCCATCCTGGCGTGGGGTACGTGTGCCTGGGGTCTCCTCAGGCAGGGCCAGCTGGGGCTGTCCGGGCAGAAGAGAATTTTCCTTGTCAGCAGTTCCAGGGCTGG
The DNA here is from genome assembly GCA_013398055.1 of Ifrita kowaldi. Lineage (NCBI taxonomy): Eukaryota > Metazoa > Chordata > Aves > Passeriformes > Cinclosomatidae > Ifrita > Ifrita kowaldi. Next base: position 11,922 of record VZRS01002827.1, read on the forward strand.
GCTGGGCAAAGCCTGGGGAAAGGAGCTGCTGCAAGGAATGCCAGCAGGAATGAGAGTCCCTGCCACGGCTCCGGGTGGCCGGTGACCACAGGGGCCATTCTGTCTGTGCTGGAGAGGTTTGGTGGCTCCAGCTGGCGTTTCCCCCCATCCCTGTACCGGAGGGGGGCTCTGGTTACTCAGCCAGCTTCAGGCACATCCTTGGGCTTTGTGCCCCCCTGTGCAGGCCGAGTGTCCGGCCCAGCCCTCCCAGCTTTTCAGGGCTGCTTCTTGTACAGGAAAGGTCTTTGAGAGGAGGAGCCTGAGCTGCTCCCTTTGTCCGAGAAAGTCAACGCTGGAGTTTGATGCTGCTGCTCTGGAGAGGTGAAGATCCCTGAGGAAATGAATCCCTGAGCGGCCCAGCTGGAGGAGGGCGGGGTTTCAGTGTTTTGTCACGGTGGGATTCCCTTACAAAGCAACCCGGGTGTGTTTTAGCCCTGACCAAGCCCTGAGCCCCCAGCACTGGTCTGACATGACCCTCATGGTCCCAGCGCAGCCTCACCCACGCACGGCTCTTCCCGGGAAGAGAAGCCACGAATTCTCAGAAATTGTGGAATGTGGGCAACGCTGAGCACAGGGCAGGTATGGGCTGTGCTGGCTGTGACCTTCTCAGTGATAGAAAAGGGGTCATTAAATAAAAATTAAGATACAGAAGGTTGCAGAAACAGTTCTGCCTTTGAGGGATTTCAAAGACTTTCCACAGAGTGGAAAAAATCGGGTAGGAAAGGGCAGGTGAAATACAAAAAATGAAATACAGGCTGAATCTCTGACCTGAAAAGAGCCTGGCTGGTCAGGAGAGGGGCGAGTTAAGCTTTGTACATCCAGCCCTTAACTTCCACAGGGGTTACACCTGTTCTTAATGAATTTAACTAAAGACCAGTAATTCCGTTTGTTTCATGTAGGGCACTTGATTTTATTCAAAGGGTGAGATACAAAAAAAGTAAGCAAAGAGACAAAACCCAAATTATAAAACACTACAGACAAAAGTAAGACATCTTCTGCATACAGCACACGACAGGAAACACGGTACAGTCTGGTCCCCACAACCCAAGCCAGCTGGATATGTACAGCAGAGGCAGAGAATCTACAAGGGAGGAAATGTGGGTTTGCCACTCAAATGCCTATTTACAGAAACTGAACTGAAGGCAAATAGTTTTCTTTCCTTTTTTTTTTCCAACCCAAATACTTCTGTTTCTTCTTCTTCCTGTTTCTGATGAAGAGGAGGGACTCCATGCTTTGAGGCAAGTTTGGTACATTCAGGTAGGATCCAAAATTAGCCACAGCTAAACACTGACGTGCCACTTAAGCCACTTAATTTCAGTCCCTCCCTCCATCCAACACGGCCACCAGGCACCTGCTTGTGGCATCAAGGACTCCTAGGGACAGCCAGGCAGGGGAAAGGCCCAATTCTGCACTGGTGTGGGTTTGATTTGTGCCTTTGGATGCTTCACTCTGCAGCTCCACCAGCCCTCTGTGCCTGGGCTGGGCTTAAGGCTCCAGACTGAGGTTCTGGGTGAGGCCCATGAGCTCCATCCCAGGTGGCTGGGAAAGGCTCTGGGTGAAGCTTTTGGCTCTCTCAGCACAGGGGGCTGAGCCTGACCCAACACAGGGTGTCCAGGCAGCCTTTTGGACAGAAGGGCCACAGGAGATGGCCCTGTCCAGGGACAGCCACCCCAGCACTGCTGGGGGCTCCTGGTGACAACGTGCACAGACAGTGCTGACTATGACAAATCTGGGAAAAAACTGTCCACAGCCCTTCTGCAGCAGGGCCAGGGGGAACAAAACCTTTCTGGCTGCAGCATATTCCATGTGCAGCTCAATTTCCGTGTGTGTGGAATCTTCCCAGCAGTGTGAAATCTGTCTGAGAACTGCTGGGCAGAAACGTGCTGAGCTGGGAGCTCTCTGGTCTTTGGTAATTAAAACCCCCCAAGACCTCAGGGCTTCCCTTCGAGTCTCTGCAGCTGAGGAACAGAGTTACTCACACCAAAATAAACTGACCAAAGCAGGCAGGAATAGGAGCTGCTATTCCAGATGGCACAGGCCTTTATCTGTATTTACCTGTGGCTCAATTTTAGAGACAGGGCTACTGAATTTTTCAACACCTCAGTGAGGAAGGAGAGAATTTTACTGGCTCAGTAAGCAAAACATTCATTTGGGAGAGCAGAAGACTGGCTGTTAATAAATACCACGAGACATCCTAAAAGTTTTCTACGGAAAAGAGAAACATCATCTGTTCATCGAAATGCAACACGTGGACAAAATGAGGTAAGGAAAGCTAAAAAGAGTCCTTTGTACATTCTCACTTCACACTGCATGGCAACAACAACAACGAGATGCTTTAACAGGTTCCCTGCCACGCTCAGCAGAGGAATTCTTCATACAGGTGTGCTCCAGAGCATCCTTTGAGACCGAGCCTACAACATCCATCAGCCTCACAGCGACCGCTCCGAGCCCTCAGTTTTGGCAGACAGAGTTTGACACTCCAGGCAGTTTGCTGGCACGAGGTGGGGGTGGGCACTACCTGTTCCCCTGACCCATCAGTACCTCCAGCTACAAGGAACAAGGATTTGTCTGGCACAGCACAGACCCAGAGAGCTCAGCACAAGCTGTGTCACACCGGACATTTCCGACTCAGACTCCTGTTCTTTGGTCCTCTTTGTACACAACTCTCACAAATGTCTAAGAGCCTGCACTAACAAACTTCTGCTGAGCAGCAGCTTGTGTTCACAGGGGTGTCTGTCCCCCTGCCCACGGGCAGCCCTCTCTGCAAGGCAGGGTAAAAGCAATGCTGGCTGCAGGCAGGGAAAAAGGGCATCAATTCCAAAATAATTCCCGTGTGGGGTCGTTCAGAACAAAGGATGGGGACACTGCACATCCCTGTGCCAGGGGGATCCAGGGGGAGCCCGGCCTGGATCCAGCCCTGCACAGTTCCTCTTAAGCAAGCTGGTGGGAGGGGGAGGAGGAAGAGGAGGAGGAGGAGGAGGAGGAGGAGGAGCAGGAGGAGGAGGAAGATCTGTCTTCCACCTGTTAGCACTGAACGTGCCCCTGTTTTTTCCTTAAGGACAATTATCCTCCTCCAGTGAAGCAGGGAGGGCTCCTGGTCATGTTTAGGCAGAGGCACAGCTGTCACAGGGCAGTGCCTCACACACAGCATTTGCTGAACTAAAATGCAGCATTTACTACTTTGTTCTTAAACAGACACTGGCAGCACAATGTGTTCATGAATTAATAGTCTGAATATGATAATAAACACATACACTGGCTTTGAGAAGCTGCTTCCAGGCACGCAGCATTTCATCCTCATAATGAAACTGAGCCTTGAGCTGACACTGAACTGAAGTGAAATAGTCCCTGTGGGTTTATACAAAGCAGAATTGCTGCAGAGTCTTTGGGAATGCCTTGCTCGGGGCAGCCAGGGACCAGCCTGGGTGTGGCTGCTCAGCACTGGCCCCCTGTGCAGAGGAACTGGGGTTTGCAGGGCACTGGGCAGTCCCCAGGCACTGCATTTGCTAAAGCCATTTCTCAGGGGCAGCAAATGACCTGGAATATTCACCAGCACCACTTTATACCTGGCATGTTTTAATGGTGCCTGTGTAAAGCTAATTCAAAACCCAGCAAGGTGGGAGGAAATTCACCTTTTTGCATTAGGAAATACATAATAACTGCCCTTTGATGACTCTGAAAAAGCCAGGTTTTGAGTCCTGAAGGTATATTTTCTGTGTAACTTCTGATTCTCTTCAAGCTTGTTATAGAAATATTACCAAGGTATTTATTTGTGTCATGTTTATGGAGCCTTTTTATCCCCTTCCATTTTAAACCAGCTGAATTTGACACAAGTCACACAAGAACTGATGCTAAATACACCTGAGCCCTCGCTGTCATCAGGGGACTTTGGCTAAACAAGCTTCAGGAAGGAGCTTTAGAGCCCTCTCTGCTGGGGAGACACAAGGCAGAAACACACCCAGACCAGAGAGTGACCTGCAGCAAAAAGCCCTGCACAGAGCTGGGTCACTCAGGTGTGTTCTCAGAGCTGGGTCACTCAGGTGTGTTACAGTGCCCCAGTGCCCCTCAATTTGAGGGGAAAACCCTCAGCACAGGAAAACTTCCACTTGTTTTAAAACACCCCAAACAACCACCAGCAGCAACAGCCACCAGTTCAAGGTGAGCACTGGTCACTCCTCTCTGCCCTCACCCCCACTGGTCAGCCAGTGCTCCCAGTCCCAGACAGGGCGGGTCCCACTGGCCATGCTGGGGTCACACCACGCCGTGGCCACCATGGCTACGAGATTGTCACTTGCTACGTTTTTGGCATAGATAAAATCCTTCTGGAGCAGCGTTCTCTCCTTGGCACATTCACCTCGTGCCCAGGAGCGAGGAGGCTGTGACAGCTCAGCTGAATTCCCTTGTGTACCTGAGGCAGGAATTGACCCCAAAGGCTTTTCTGCAGTTTCCTTCACTGGTAAAATATCTGCACAAGCGTGACCAGTACCAGCTCTTGTTCCAGGTGTGTGTTCTGGTGTCCTGCTTCACTGCCTGAGAGCATGACAGGTGACTGATTAATTCCTTCAGTGCTTTCTCATCAATGACTGGAATGAGCCACATGGGGTAAGAGACAATGACATCAGCTCAAAGTAAAGTGGAGGGCCCCTTACCTAGAAGACTCAGCAATCTTTAAGGAAAACCATTTAACATCTTTCACGGAAGTCTGTTGTTCAAAAAAACCCAGAGCTATTGACATAGCATGTGGAATCAATTGGACAATCACTAATGTAATGGAATTATGGTGATCTTATACACAAACAATGATTTAGCAAAATAAGATTTACCTAGGGGGCTTTAAAATCAAGTTATTTTGGTACCAAAAAAAGTCTTTCATTTAATTCCCCTTTGCCCCTATGAGTCAGATGATCTTTCACTCTACAGTTACGGACTTGGCCAGATTTCTTGGAAAATCAACCTGCAGAGAGGGAGGAGAAAGAACAGGCTTGTGAGTATTTACACAGTTTGTTTGTGTATAACTTTGTAACGTGTGGCATGTCTGTTCTGTGTTTCAACTGAAAACAATTCAACATATTCTCATGTTGATTTAGGACTATCAGTGCAGAAAAAAGTCCACAACCTTAATTGTTACAACTCCTCTCAAAACTAAGGAGGGAGTCCCTTTAGTCCATGCAGTTCCAGTGCTCAAATGATAAGAGGTCACTGATAACAGGTAGAGGCCAGTGTCTGTATTAAGATCAAATACCTAACACCAAACTGTTTGCCAAGCACCCTTGTGAGGGTTGTTACCTTCCTTTCAGCTCCCTGCCAGCCCTCCAGCACCTGTGAGCTCCTGGCAGAGCACAGACACGCGTCCCAGCTCAGCCGCACCAGACTCGGCCGCGTGTACTGGGCCTCCTCCCAGTTCTGTACTGGCCAGGACTGTCCTTGGAGCTGGGCACTCCAGCAGCTCAAGCAGTCACACAGACCCGCCCCGAGCCCTGCAGCAGCGCCCGGCACACGGCAGCACAGGGAGGAAGGGAGGAAGGGAGGGAGGAAGGGAGGAAGGGAGGAAGGAAGGGAGGAAGGGAGGGAGGGAGGAAGGAAGGAAGGAAGGGAGGGAGGAAGGAAGGAAGGAAGGCAGGAAGGAAGGAAGGAAGGAAGGAAGGGAGGAAGGAAGGAAGGAAGGAAGGAAGGAAGGCAGGCTGTACTCACATCGTAGCCCCTGAGCACGGCGAGGTGGAACGCCAGCAGCTGGAGGGGGATCACGCTCAGGATCCCCTGCAGACAGTCCACTGAGTGGGGAACTTTGATTGTTCTTTTGTTGTTCTTAATGGTCTCGATGTCCTCCTTGTCACAAATCACCACAGGTCGTCCCTGCAACAGAGGGGAACGCTGAAGGAAAGCAGGTCTGGAAGGTTCTTTCCTCACTTCCCTGCGGAGTGTCAGTGGCAAAATTTATTACTTAATTTAGAACCAAACAGCTTCACATCCCCTGGGCAGCCCTGTGGGGTATTTAAGGGTTAAACAGACCATGCCAGGCTTCTGCAATCGTTGCAAAACTTGCTCTTGAAATGCCCACAGTATTTACTGAACTCGCATGTGGGCAATGACACTGAAGTGAACAGTCTGGGTGTCTGTGAACTGCTCTTCTATTGAAAGCATCACTTCTGATGCACTGCAGACCTTGCCAGGCCCTCACCTGCCGTGCAATGACCTGCTGGAGAGCGTTCTGGCACTTGGCATAGGTGTGGTCTCTCATGATGATCATGATCACAGGCATGAGCTTGTCCACCAGGGCCAGCGGGCCGTGCTTCAGCTCCCCGGCCAGGATCCCTTCCGAGTGCATGTAGGTGATTTCTTTTATTTTCTAGAGGGGGGAAAAAATTCATAAAACTTTGAGCAACCTTCCACTTTATTTTTTTAACCATCTCTGTGAATTCTTGCACTTTGCGAAACTCAGTTTTGGCTCTCTTCAGATCCAAACCAATCAGGCCAAAAAACCCAGATCCAAGCAGTGCCCCTGGGCTGGGCTGTTCAGGCCACCAACACCTCCAGTTGCACCACCAAACCACCACAGCCCTTATGACTTGCCATCAGCCACCACAGCCATCCTCCCAGCCTGACTGGGCAAAGAGGAATGTAAAAATCCTTGAATGTAAAAACTGCAGTGTATGGGTTTGGAAAGTACATGCTCAGTTTTCAATTTATTATTGTCCAGCAAAGCATTCCCAGTGTGAACATGGAAAATACACCCTTCCAACCCACTGCAGCCTGCGACATGGGAATCTTCCAGCAGCAGCCTCAGCAAGGTCACAGTGACTTTTAGTTATTTGTAATCATGGCACGGTTCGGGTTGGAAGGGACCTTAAAGCCCATCCAGTGCCACCCCTGCCATGGCAGAGACACCTCCCACTGTCCCAGGGAGCTCCAAACCCTGTCCAACCTGGCCTTGGGCACTGCCAGGGATCCAGGGGCAGCCACAGCTTCTCTGGGCACCCTGTGCCAGGGCCGCCATTTAACCCAGTGTTGGCCAACACCAGAGCCATGGCTGCATTTACGACTGCACTTGCAGCCAGATGTTGCTCCCTGTGCAGAGGTCTGAAGTCTGTGGCTGTGTTTGAGCCAGCTTTAAATAAAGAAATCTTACCAAGGCTCCCTCCAGACATGTGGCGTAGTGGTAGCCACGTCCCATGATGAGGACGGACTTCTGATGGTACAGCTCTGTGGCCAGCTTCTGGATCTCATCATCCATGCTCAGCACTTCTTTAATCAAGTCTAGAGGGAAGGGGAAGAGTCCAGACTGAGCGTGCTCCCGTGTGTGCCTCACACTGCACACCCCACTCGCCCTTCACTCACACAGCCAGCAGTGACCTGTAAAATCCCCGGGCTCAGAGTTTTACTGGTCCAGTTTGGTGGCCTGGAGACACCGGAGAGAACAAGGAATTGTGACAGCCCTGCTGCCCTCCCGATGCCCCCAGCCCCTCTCTGCAGGGCCCAGCTCTGCCCGGGGTCCTACCTGGCAGCCCCTTCAGCCCCCGCATGATCTCCTTGCGCCGCTCCTGCATGGAGATCCTGTCATCGCACATCATCAGGGCAAACATCACCAGGGACACGAACTGGCTGGTGTAGGCCTGCCGTGGGGCACGAGAGAAACGTCACTGCTGCACCAGCCAGGTGCTTGTCACCCGCCAGGTGAAATCCTCAGACCAACTGGCAGCTTTTATTCCAAGTTAGCAGCAAAAATGAGTTCACGAGGCAAATCTCACCTGAGCAGATCTCAGCACGTGATGATCTCCTCATACTCCAGGAGATTCAGACACAACAACCAAGATTTTATATTCTGAGATTCCCTGGTGACTACTAAACCCTATTTTGTGACCATTCCCGTGTCCTCCTTTGCTGCAAGTGACTCCTGAGAACACTGGACACGAGCAGGCCGCTGACTGGAGATGTTTGTCGGAAGCCCACGACAACCAGCCGAGACTTTTTTGGACCACACTCAAGGAACACAAAGGCAGCTGTGATTTCCCACCTCCCTTCTCTAAGAACAGACTCTCCTGATCTCCTCCCCTGGGTAAGGCCCCACTGTCTGCAAGAGCACCCAGCAGCCACATTAACATGCCTGGGCTGTTTAGAATATTCCCAAAAGGAAGTTCTGGGCAACCTCAGGGCAGAAACTTTTCAAGTCCCTATTTCATATAAGCACAACTTTGGTAACTCCCCACACCATCAGAGAAAAAAATGCCATTTATCTCTAAACTGTAACTGTTGGCCATGTGAAAACAACAGGGACAAACAGCTCGTTCAAGAGTTTCTTGTAAGAGACTCATGAATTTTCCATGATCAAATTCCCCAATGAACTATTAAACTCAAATGTGGTTTTTGGCTGAATTTATGTAACAGATTGACATCATCTCGCCTCTAAATATAACTAAACCAAAGCAGATTTCACCATGCACAAGCACTTCATCAAAATGAGATGCAGCAAAGTAAGTTATTTCATACTGTATCACACATAGCCAGAATAATTCTGTTATCTGGACACAAATAGGAGGTTTCTGTGAAAGACCATTCCCCCATTTGTTAAAAGTATAGTTTTAATATCCCATTTTCTTTGGTAAAGCAGAGCCAGTGAGGGAGTTACATACAGACAAAGTTTCCATTATCTTGTCTGTTAATTTCCTTTTTCATCTCTGACCTTAATTTAAACTGAGTCTGCACCTGGAGACAAACAATGACAAAGGGAATTCTGACCTCTTAGGGAATCATTCCCTCTGAGACCCATTTGTTTTCAACGTTTAATGCAGTTTCCTTATATTATTTCATTTTAAAAAGGGACCAAACCAAAGCCCTTTGGAAGCTCCAGAACAGAGAACACGCAGGTTGCTGCTGGTCTGTAACTGCACAACCATCAGCAGCAACAGGTACAAAGGGAACAGCAAGCATTTAACAGGGGGCCAAGCCCTTCCAGGAGGAGCTCCAGTGGCAGGAACAGCAAATAAAATCAGGGAGGGGTGTGGGCTGTGCCCCACCTTGGTGCTGGCCACGCCGATCTCGGGGCCCGCGTTGATGTGCACGCCGCAGTCGGTCTCGCGGGAGATGGAGCTGCCCACGGTGTTGGTGATGCCCACGGTCAGGGCTCCCCTCTCCTTGCAGTACCGAAGGCACATCAGGGTGTCTGCTGTCTCCCCTGGAACACGGGGAAGCACAGGGAAGCACAGGGAAGCACAGGGAAGCACAGGGATGGGGGCTCAGTGCTGCTGCTCCTGCTGCCACTGCAGGTGGGAAATGCACCAAGTCCCCAAACACAGTCCCAGAGGTTTGTGATCCCTGCAAGCCAAGGAGGTGGCAGCAGCCACGTCAGCCCCAGCACGCCCTGTCTGAACCCTGAGCACAGGGCAGTGACACCCAGAAAACACAAAACCTATCTGCAGCATTTGGTGTAAGGAAAACCCAGTGTTCTGCTATGGTTTAAAAAAATGGGACTTCAAAAACCCCAGGGAGAACCTGACCATGAGCCCCCCACAGAGAGGATATTCTGAGACACTTGGTACTGGGAAGAAAGAAATTGCTACAGAGAAGAAAAAAATTGCTCCCAAAAGGGTATTTTAACCTGTGGAGATAAAGGAATGACTGGTTTTAGTGTCACAGCTGAAGATCAGTCATGAAAACCTGAAATGGTAAATGCAACTAAGGGGGAAAAAAATGTTTTGCAGTTGTCCTTGAAAATATGAAATACCTCATATAAATTCTTTTATGCCTCAGTGTGCCTTTCATCTCCTACTCCATTCCAAGTTAGTTGGATTTTCTGATATTCATGTCTAAGAGTTTCCTTTCTTCTGTGGCTCCAACCCACCATATGGTGGTGCTTTAACTAGAGAACTAAAACTATTCCAAAGGAGCTGTGGAGCTGCCTTCACCCCGAGCTCAGCAGCACTTCCAGTCTGTTGATGGATGCAGAGAAAGGAAACAAAACTCCTGTTCCACCTGTCAGCCACAGGAGCCCTGCAGCAGCTGCAGCTGGAGGGAGCAGAACCTCCCTGGTGCTCCCAGCCCTGGAATCTGAGTGTCCTCCCTCACATCACCACACACAATCCCACAGACAGGCACCAAACCTGGCCCTGCTGCCTCCTCCCTCAGTTCTGGGCAGGAGGGAGGGAAGGGAGCCCGTACCTGACTGGCTGAGGAAGAAGCAGACGTCGTCCCTGAACACGGGGGTGTTCCTGTCCAGGAAGTCACTGGCCAGCTCCACCATGACAGGTAACTCCGTCAGCTCTTCCAGCACCTGGCGGGTCTGGCACAAGGAGGGGCAGGAAGTCAGGTATTACATCATGTTTATAAAACCAAGTGTTTGCACAAAAAAAGCTTTCTAGCTGCCACACACTGGAAAATATTACTGTTAAAGCCCCATGTGAAAATTAGCGCTGGATTATACTTTAATTACTCAGTATTGCCTGCACTCAAGTCACCAACAACCCCTGTGAGAAGCAACCTTGCTTTGGCACCACCAGCCTGTGAGGCCAACTCCTCCCTCAAACAGAGAATTCTCTTAAGTAAGACTCACTTATGTAACCCTCCATATAGATTACGTAATACTGGGTGTCCTGTGTGTGCATCAGACTGCAGCTTGAAGAACTCAGAAACCACCACCTGCATCCAGGCCAACCAGAAATCCCACCTGGCTCCTGGCAGCCCCTGCCTTGCTGCATTCTGCTCCCGCATCATCCCTTCCCTGCCAGCTGCCTTTTACAACAGAGCAGCCTTTGTTTTCCAAAGCCTTTCACAGCCATGGAAGTCACAGGAACCACTTCCCTAAGTTCAGGTTCATCAGCTTTTATTTCCTCCTGCTGTTGCTGTGAGCTGAAAGTCTGGTGTTTGCAGCTTTCACAAGGGTCCTCCTTCATTCACCTGTGTGCACCTGCTTACTTCTAACCTGATTAAGGTTAAGAATCAATCCCTAACCTGAAATCAATCCTTAATCTGCTTGGCACGCTCCACACGTTCTCCAGGGAGACCTCAGAGCCTCTTCCAGAGCCTAAAGGGGCTCCGAGAGCTGGAGAGGGACTGGGGACAAGGGCTGGAGTGGCAGGACAAAGGGGAATGGGTTTAAACTGAAAAAGGGTAGACTTAGATTTGATTATTAGGAGGAAATTCTTCCCTGTGAGGGTGGGGAGGCCCTGGCACAGGGTGCCCAGAGCAGCTGTGGCTGCCCCTGGATCCCTGGCAGTGTTCAAGGCCAGGATGGACGGGGCTTGGAGCAGCCTGGGACAGTGGGAGGTGTCCCTGCCATGGCAGAGGTGGCAATGGATGGGCTTTAAGGTCCCTGCAACCCACCCCAGCCTGTGACTCTGGCACTGAGCCCAGCCCAGGTCCCCGAGCCCAGCACTCACAGCCACTCCTGCGTGGTAACTCGTGCCACAGGCGATGAGGATCAAACGCCGACACCTCTGGATCTCCTTGATGTGATCCTTCAGCCCACCCAGGTTCACTGCAAAGCAAGATTGGAGAGGAAAATCAGGGTGGCCAGGTAGGAGAAATTCTCAAGATCACTGATGCTAACAGCGTGTTACCATCTCAATCATCCACTCAGCAAAACACCACCATAAAATGGGATCTTGCCACCAGCACGTGGAATTCTGAGGCACTCTGTGACACACACTTCATCTCACACCAGCAAGGTTTCCATCTCCCACTCCATCACCCACTTCCTTCCCTGTGACTACCATGAGTAACTGCTGGATACAGAGCTGTTGGGAGTGAGGGAGGCTCAAGCTCAATTACCAGTGTAGTCATCAAAGTTGACCCTTCCTCTCATCGTATTAACAACAGATTCTGGCTGTTCAAATATTTCCTTCTGCATAAATGAGCTGAAGTTACCTACGAAGAAAGAAAGAAAACAAATTAGAACACTTTGCCTCCTGGTAATTGCCATTTTTCCTGTGTATGTAGGGAAAAGCTTGGACCAGGCCAGTTACCAGCTAGAGATTATTAAACTGATATTTCTTTTTCTGCCAAAACATCAGCTCATGATGAGAGCTTGATTCAGGAAGGTGTCAGTGAAGGGCAGAACCAGGCTGGCAAGTTTGTGAGGGATCAGTCTTGGAAAAACCAGATGGCTCCAAGCAGGAGGCAAAATCCTCAGCCCCACAACTCTCCTCAGTAAGGTGCCAACAACTAGAGGGAAAGTCCCATTACATGTAGGGACTTTGTTCCCCATGAGGGTGATACAGCACTGGAGCAGGCTGCGGGACCTCTGTCCTTGGAGAGGCTCCAGACTCGACTGAGCAGGGCCTGTCATCACTCGGGGCAGGGATGGCACCAGGTGACTCCAGTCCCTCCCACCGTGACGGAGCAGCTCTCACCCTTCATGATCTGCTGCAGCTCCATCTGCAGGGTCTGCACGGCCCGGCCGGGGTGGTCGCCGGCCGTGCGCTTGATGCGGTGGATGGACAGACGCCCGTCCACCACGGCCGCCACGTCGTCGTCCTCCAGGAAGATCACGCGGTTGGTGTGCTCGATGACAGCACTGCGGGGGCACAGAGCACATCACACCCTGCGCTGGGAGCCCAGGGCTGCAGCCCTTCCCATCACCCCACACGCAGCTCCGGAGCCGAGGAATTTCCTCGTCTTTTAAATTCGGGCCATTCCTGTAAAGGACATTTCCACCCCGCCAATGGAACTGGATTCTTTCCACCAGGCTCATCATTAACTGCAGTGCCTGCTTTAAGGAGAAGCTCTGAACTGCTCAGACAAAGCAGCGTGTGCAGCAATGGGATCTGTCTGGAGCTACGAGGTCAGGAGGGCAGGGATTTCCCCTGGCACACAGGCTGCTCAAACACAGCCTGTTCCTGCCTTGGCTTTCCCAGGGATAAGCCACTGTCCCTCCCTGTATGTAACTTTGCCCACCTGTAAAACCAGGGAAAGCTTTGTCCCCTGTTAAGGCACCCAGGATCTGCTCAGCAGCACTCCCTGGAGTGTCACTGAGAAGCTCTAAAACCAGAACACATCATGCTGTCCTAAGAGTCTCCACAATTCTCTGATGGAAAGAGCTGCAGAAGTCACCACAGCAGTACTTTCACATTCCTGGAGCAAGCACTCATTTCTCTTGAACGAGGGAATCCCAAAAACTCTGCTGAGGCTGCTGCCAAGTTAGTCTCTCCTCACTCCTCTGGGATTACAACATGCCACCTTTGATGATGAAGGAATTGCATGTGTGCTGAGATCCCTGGAGAATCAACACAATTCTCCTCATAATTAGCACCTGTCCTGCTAATTTAGGTCAATACTCCCTCAGGTTTCCTACCACTGGGAAATCCTAGCAACAGGTGAGCCTGAAGAAGGGTAACACCCTATTCCAAGGCCAGTGTTCATTCCTTTAACAGCAACTCTGTTCTGGTATTTGTAAAGTAATGGCCACGTGCACACAATTTACTTTATTCACCAAGAACCCACAGCCTCCCCATCTCTTGTTCAAAAGAGCTTTAAACAGGCTATTTCTACACTCACCAGAGATGCTGGAAAACCCTACCTGGCATCAGAAGCAAAGTAATATTCCACAGCTTTCTCCTCCACAGGGAAGAGGCAGGTGGTGCTGTCCACTCGGGACAGGTTGCAGCTCCCCTTCTTGTCTTTCCCTAGGAGACAGGAGGGTCAGGGCTGCCCGGGTGCCACACCTGAGCACAGGGCACGCCCAGCAGAGGCCCCAAGGCACGGTACCAACATGAAGCACTATTTTCCTGCCTGCAGGTGGTCACACCAAAGGAACTTGTGCTGTTGTGCCCGTTCGCAGTTTGCTTGCAAGAGTTTTATGTGCTTTTTAATAAGTCTGCAAGTGTATTTACCAGTGCACTTTTAAGTTTCGAGGAATTTATCAGGAAAAAATCCAAATTAAAGTTTTGTGTGGCTTCACTAGCAGAGAATTCAAGATGCTTTATGAGCAGCCACATTTCCCTGCCCCGTTGATCATTTTAAGCTTCTCCCATGTTCCTCTCTGGTGAGACTCTCCTGAGCCCCCAAAAATGGAGCAGCATTGCTCTTTTTTTGTCTGTTACTCTCAGCACTGGGGAAATTCTTTCAGAGCTGCCACCTGTGTGACCACCCAGCTCCCCTGAGCACCGCAGGTGGAACCCAAACCTATTTCTGTCTGGCTGAGCTCACAGCTCAGGAAGTCTGGGATTAAGAGCTCGGCGTTGCTCCTGCACTATCAAACACAACCACCTCATCCTGGTCAGAAAATCACACCTGTGCTGTTGCCAGCGAGGGACCCAGGGGTGCTGGAGGACACAGGATTGCAAATCAGTTTTGGAAAAATCTGTCCTAAAAGTTCAGCACTTCACCAAGGATCCCTTCTGGAGTACTCTGGCAATTCCCAACACTGTCTCATCCTCCTCCTCCAAACTGCTTCTCAGTGGTGAAGCTCATCAGGGATGCAGATGAAGCACCCAACACCTACTGCTCAGCACCAGCCTCAAGCAAAATTATTTGCCAGTCATTGTGCAGGGTATGGGGAGAGTGGGGGTGGATTAATCAGCTTATCCACCAAAATGGGGCTATTACTGAAGAACAATAACACTGAAGTTACTCCATTCTATATTTATTCCGTAATCCTGATGTTGTCTCACCTACTAGACACTGATCTGATTCAGTGATGCAAGCAGAGCTCGTGGTGTTCTGATCTACACTTCTGCAGATGAAAATGTGAAGGAAAAATACTGCTTTCATGTTGATATTCAGTAAAAAAGGTCCACTCAGCCAGTGATTTAGAGCCTTCCAGTTCAGTTATTAAGTCAGTAAAGGAGGAAAGCAACGCCTTTGTTGTTGAGTTGAGCCAGGACAGACTGATTTGGTGTTGAGAAAGGACAGAGCAGAGCTGTTAGTGGCCACTCCCCCACAGAAGCACCCCAGACCTGATCAGAACATGCAAATTTGGTGTCTCAAAATAGAGCATTTCCCTGCATTGACTTTATGATGTTGCATTGCTTTCCTGTGTTACAGGCCGTGCACTGGAGGGTGGTTATTGTGCACACACACGTGTGCAGTCACCAAGGCTGGGTTGGGGAGTTACAGTGAGTATTTCCAGCCAGTTATGGGTTTTATTTTATCTGTGGATTTGTCCATTTATCTATAGATAATCTGATTGTTGCTCTACAGCACCGACCCCTCATTTACTACAATTTAGAAGCAACACAGAAGGAATTTTTAAATCTCTTCCCTTCTGCACCCAAGAATGGAGAATTAACCCAGGTACAGTAAAAATGGGCAGGGGGGCAATTTCTCAGAAAAGCCTCAGTGCCTCTGAGAGCTGAGGGATTTGGGTTCTCAGAGCCCCTGGGAACTCAGCTGGCTACGGAATTTTACTTCAAACACTTTATACAGAGAGAGATATGCTGGGTAAAGAGAAACAAAACCTCACCTGATGTTTGGAGTCAGGCAAACCAGCTCCTGGCAGAGAACACGGCTCAACTCTCAACAAACCCAGGTTTGCTTCTCCTCCAGCAAGAGAGATGTCAGATATTTTACCCAGGGAGTGCCTGAGGCCACTGAGCCTCTGCTGAGGGTGGAATCCCATTTATTTACAGTCTCACCAAGGATCAGATCCTCCCCCTCTCAGGAAAGGGTTCTCCTGCTTCAGATGTGAGCTCGGTTCGTCCCATCGTGGGACAGGCTGGCCTTTAAAGCACTTCAAGTGAGTAACAGATGGTTCCCCTGATAAATGAACAGCCTCAGGCCAACCTTAGTGCTGCCACCAGAGGCTGCAGCTCAGACTCACACCGTGGTCAGGGGGAGGACACAGCTCCAGAAGGAATTTGGGGCAATGCTTGCATTAGGATTATCAGCAGCATTCTGCTTTAGTGGGGCTCATTTTTAAGGTAATTCACTGTTTCCTTCTGCAGCCAGAGCTGCAGGAACACTCAGTACGACCTGCACTGTCATCACTTTTGCACATATGCTGGGCATTATGTCCCAGTATTTGAAATGGGATGGGTGGATTTTCCCGTGTGTTGCTCGTGGTGTTTCTGATCAAGAAGGAATTTTGACTCTCCCACTTGTTTCACTACACTGCACGGAAAGCAATAACCACATATTAAAAAGACAATGCATCTTGGTCTCATTTATGATTCCTTTCCTAAGGAACTGGAGGATTTGTCTGAAATTTCAAGTATTAGCTTTTCTCTGGTAGGCACCTTCCTCCATTTTTATGGATATTCCATCAAAAGAATGATCCATAGATTGTACAGCTGAAAGTGCAATTGGAAAAAAAAAACAAACCAAACTTCAGATAATCAGTAAAAATATACAGTGTTACATAAACACATTAATATTACTGCTAATTATCCAGTCAAAAGGCAAAGCTCCTGGGGCTGGTTCTTGCAGCAGGGGATCAGCAGCTACACTGTTAGGAGGCAGCAGGACAGGACAGCAATTCCTTTGGATCCCTGCACTGCTCAGAACACAAGCCCAGGGCCCGGACAGGTTCAGACCCCTCTGACAGCAGTGAATTACAGAGTAATTCTAAGTCACTCTTCATTTTCAAGGGTGTCTGTGGTGGTAGAACACATGTGAGAGCAGGATGGATAGACAACATAAACAGACATTGTCCCACAAAGGGGAACAGCTTCTAAAAATGGCTTGGGGTGGCAGGGGCAAGGTCTGTGACAGTGCCAAGCTCCAGCCTGCAAAGCTCTCTCATCTTTGCTCTTGAAAGCCACCAGGCTCACAAATGCCAACATGCCACACACAGAATACAGACTTCAGTTTAACCGTACTGTTTAATTTATTATACTGAACTATTCCAACGTCCCTGGCAGTGCCTGAGACCAGGCTGGGTGGGGCTTGGAGAAACCTGGGATAGTGGAAGGAGTGCCTGCCCAAGAAACAAGATGGGCTTTAAGGTCCCTCCCAACCCAAACCATTCCATGACTATACTTTACTGTATTAAGATGAATTTTCCTTGCATTAACAGGACATTAAAGCTTTGATTACAACACCAGAGGCCAGCCTGAGGTAACTAACACCTATAACCTGAGGTATATGGTGGGTAGAACACGTGGTTAAAAACTTGCTTTTAAAAAAAGGTCTCTAACAATGGTTTCGTTTCCAAAGTACAGCTGAAGTCTGTATTTCAGAGCACACAGCTGCGTGTGCCCGTGCCCTGCAGCGAGGGGAGGAGCTCCCCACTCACCTGTGCGGTACAGGATGGGGATGTGGTCGGTGGAGAGCTTGTGCTCGCTGCGCACGCCGATGAGCAGGGGGCTGCCTCGCCTGCAGGGACACAGGGACAGCCTCAGCACCCCGGGGACACCCCCACACCCCACCCTGGGCTTCTGCTCCCCCGCAGCAGCTCAGCTGCACCAGGGCACAGCCAGAGCCTCCCAGAGCTGCTGCTGCTGCTGCAAACATGGGGTGCAAACACAGAAAGAACCGCGGGACAAAGAACACCAGGACGTGAGCAACCTGCATCAGGGTTAGACAAAATTCCCCAGAGTCACTGCACACCTGAAGCAGGGACTGCTCCTCACTGGATGTGCCTACAAACAGGTTTTGGCACTGAAGTTCAACCCCTGTGGAGGCACACACACGGTGAAACCACCCCAGCTGATGCTGGTGTTTAAAAGTGGGATAGAAAACCTGAACTCGAGGCTGGCCCAAGTTCCAGGCCAAATGCAGGACTTGTCCAAGTGCTGCCACAAGGGCAAGCACAAAGGAAAAGGTAAAATCATCTCCCTTCAGATCATAACCAGAGGATACCAAAACCAAGCTGTTCCAGACCAGGAAATAAGAAATTTCCAAAGTATTTCTGGGAACTTTCTGTTATGAGAGATGGAGAACAAGAGAAAGGAAATTAAAAACAACCACCCTCTCCCCTGCATATGCAGTGTGATGAGAATGATCTCTACTCTGTCTTCTGACTTGGGGGTACAAAAACAAGTGACAGACAGGGTGCAAGAATGTTCCTTCCCACGGCAACACTCACCTGGTACCGACTGCCTGCCCAGGGTAATGAACACTCTTGAACACAAGGGCAAAAGCTCCTTCCTGGAACAAGAGAAACAAACTGTTCATCCCTTCTGTTATCTGAGGCCTGGGCACCATTTCAGTGTTCCCAGCACCGAAACTGCTCCTGTGTTTCTGTGGACATGGAAGAGACACCAGAGAGGTTTCACAGATGTTTTCAGAACCGCCTGTAGCTCCAGCCCCCCATCCTGGAAGGGCATCCCTCCCCTGAGCCTGGCAGAGCATCCTCCACCACTGAATGAGTCCTGAACTCCGGAGAGACACTCAGACTCCCTGGGTTATCCAAGTGGCTCCTGCTCCAGCTCAGGGTGCAATGAGGGGACCCAAAGGCAAAGCTCTGCTAAAAGCAGCACCAAAACTTCAGGGAGTTTGCTCAGATGAGGTGCCACAACCTGCCAGCAACACGAGTTCTTGGCCTGTTGCTGCAACTGCTCCTGGCAGGTAAAGCAGTGAAGAACTCAGCTGAACCAGGTGCTGGGGGGTGAGAACTGTGGTGGATCCTGTTCCTGCACATCACCGGGCAGTGGAAGCAGAGGCTCCGCGGAGCAGCTCCCACCAGGGGTCAGCAGCAATCCCGGATGGAGCTTTGGGAGGGACTGGAAGCAGCACAGGCTCTCCTAGGCCGGCTCCCTCCCCGCTCTCACCACCCCAGCCAGGGGCTGGCAGCCTCCAGGTGCTGCCGTGCCCCAAAATTTAGACATTACCCAGATGAATACTGACAAATGTTCAAGAAAACCGAATGTACACCTGAGATGAACTGTCAGAGGGAGGAGAGACAAAACCACGCCTTAGCACGTGCCCCAGAGCACCCTGCAGCAGCAGCACGGGCTGGTGCTGCAGTGCCCTGGCAGTGCTGGAGGGCAGGGGTTATTTTTGGGGGGGGTAGGGGTGTCTGTCCCACTGTGTCCATCCCCCAGCTGCCCCTCCCTGCCCCCAGCATTACCAGCTGCTGGATGACCCTCTCCACCAGCGTGGTGAAGCTGATGTCGTCGCTGTCGCGGTTGTCGTACATGTACTTGACCAGCTTGGCGATGCTCTCCGTGTCCGTCTCCGACTCGAAGTCGTAGCCCTTGCTCTCCTGCAGGGACAGCCCGTGTGGGTGACCAGCCCTCTGCCTTCCCTTCACCTGTCCTTGCCTTCCTTCTAGGATCATCAAATTTCCTTTCTTCGTTTTTACTACTCCCTTCACCTTGCCTTTAACTTTTTCTTCTTTTTTTCATGCCTTTCCTTTTCGTTGCTCCTGCCTTCCTCCCTCATCTTTCCTTTTCCTTCTTTTTTTCTTGCCTTTCCTTTTTCCTGCTCTTCCTTTTCTTTCCCGCCCCTCCTTCTTTCCTTTCTTTTTACCCTTCCATACTGCAGTTGTTCTTCCTCTTTTCTCCCTCTTTTTTTTCCATCCTTCGCTCTGCTTTTCCTCTTCCTTTTACTTCCCTGCCTTTCCTTTTTCCTTCTTTTTCTCCTCTTCTCACACTTTCCTTCCATCCATCCTTCCTGCCTTTCAAATTGCAAGAATATGAGGAGAGGGCAGTGAGTGGGAGTGTGAGGGGAGTGGAGGAGTGTGAGAGTGAAGGAGTGAGAGTGAGAATGTGAGGGGGAGAGTCAGGGTGGGAGGAACGCGGGGAAGGGGTTTGGGTGGGGAAGTCTCAATGGGAGGATGAGTGGAGGATGAGGAGGGAGTGGAAGTTGGGGGGTGTGAGCAGGGCAGGGAGTGTGAATGTCAGAACATGAGTGGGGGAATGTGAGGAGTGGGAGTGAGGTAGGGAGGGAAGGGGGGATGTAAATGTGAGAATGCACCCACAGAGCAGGAGAGTCCGTGAGTGTAAGGGAAGGAGTGTGAGTGAAAATATGGGTGGGAGTGCAAAAATATGAGTGGGGGAACATGAATGGAGGTGGGAGTGAATGTGAGTGGGGGAATGACTGAGAGATGAGTGAGGAGTGAGTGGAGCAAGGTGAGTGGAGGAACGGGATGAGTGGGGAGTGCAAATGGGAGAGAGTGAGAATACAAGAGGGGGAGCGAGCTGGGAAGGGTGAGAGAGCAAAGGGGAGTGGGAAAGGAGGGAGGGTCTCAGCCCCCAGGGGTCACTCACCAGGAACTTCCGCAGGTCCTTGTAGTTGGTGATGATGCCGTTGTGGATGACGATGAACTCTGGGGACAGAGGAAAGGCCCTGCTCAGCCCCATGCCAGCCCCAGCCTGGCAGCAGAGCCCACACACATTCCTGTGGGACAGGCCCTCGGCAGAATAAAGCACATTTCACCTCCTGGTGCCATTCCCTGCTCTGCCCCTTTGGCATGGCTGGGATGGGGGGGACAGCAGTGACCTGGGTGGCACCAGGGCCACCCAGACCCTGCAAAGCCTCTGCAGGCACCTGAGCACTTGGCAGCTCCCATCCTGTTGGGAGCAATGAACTCCATGCTGCTGCTGCCAGCTGAGCACTGCTGTGACACACACTGTGACAGCCCCGAGCACACCAACCCCATTCCCTGCAGCGGGGATTAGGGGAAAAAGTTTATGAAATTCCCTTCCAAAGAACAGCCACGGAAATTCCCACCATCCCATTCCCTTCTGTCTTCTCCTCCTTGCTCTGTGCCCACGCACCCACCCCAACCCTTCCTGGGATCCCTCACTGCTGGGAACACTCCCCATGGCCGGAACCCGAGTCCAAGCCCTGCGGCTCCACCTCAGCTGGGCTCAGCACCACGGCCTGAATGAACCCACTGCCTGTGCCCAGCCACCCCTCCCGAGACACAGAGGGGCAGGCAGCTCTCCCAGAGGCTCCAGGAGCTGCTGAGCAGCCGAGGGTCCCGGGGAGGACACTGACCATTGTTCTTGTCGGAGCGCTGCGGGTGGCTGTTGATGGGGTTGGGCTCCCCGTGCGTGGCCCAGCGCGTGTGGGCGATCCCCAGGTGAACGTCAAACTCGATGTCCAGGTCTATGTCCTGTTGCTCTGCAGCAGAAAGTTTTAGTCCTGAGGAGTTGTCCATACCCCAGGTCAAGCTGGGAGTCTCACCAGGCCTTGGGGACTACAGGGCAGCAATGCTGACAGGGCCAGCAAATCCCACAGGACAGAATCACAGAGTTGTCAAGGCTGGAAAAGACCTTTAGGATCATCAAAGTCCAACCAAAACCTCAAGGGGTTTCAGGGCAAGGCAGATGCACACAGAAAACAGCCCTGCATTCCTCACTCTGCCAGAACAAAAAGCAACCTTTTAGGAAGAATCCAACCCTGAGCTGTCCCTCAGGGGTGCTCCCTGCCATCCTGTGACCTGTGGCTGAGCCAGCCCTGCACACCACCATGGTTATTCATGCATCCCTAACCTCGGTCTCTCCACAGTCTACCATGAGGACGAATATTTCTTTGGAAAAAAAATACTCCTCTTGCTCCACGATGTTTTTAAAACTGTATATTTTCTTGAGCAGGAAAACCTCTCTTCAGGAACCCTCTGTCCATCTCCTATTTCTGTACCACACACCCCACCTCGTCTGGGCGTTCTGGCTCCTGGTTTACGCTAAGATTAGACTGCCCCACCTCCCTCTGGGACGCTCAGCACTCTGCACCTCAGGTGAACACAAGAATGGGTTAAAAAGACTTGAATTACACCAACACAGCAGCCTCTGAATGTGAAGTTGAGATTCTGACTGCTCTGAAAAGCATCTCCCCGCCCTCACACAGCCTGTATTCCGCTCCCAACAACTTTGTGCGTCTTTGCATTGAGCTCAGTTTTAATGAACTTCAGGTTTAATCAGGGGAACACCAAGAGGCAGGAGGAGATGCAGAAGCCCTCGGTCTCTGCAGTCCCATCAATGTGACAGTGACCACACCAATGCCCTCCTGAAGCCACTGCAGAGCCCAGCCCCACGGGACAGACGGCTCGAGCTGGGACAAGCCTTCCATGGGAACATTTAAAACCCAGCTGGGGAGGTTCTTACAGCATTTCTCCTTCTGCCCAAGCTCTAGGTCTTGATAATTATCTCCTGGTAATTCCTCTACCACCAGTTCAAGGCGTTTTCTGGGTGTTTCTTGTCTGTTTTCCACGATGCATTTCAGGTCTATTTTACTTTAGTAGGAGACAACTCATCTGTCTCGAAAAAAATCAGGACTTCTCTGTAACTTCACACCAACAACCACAGGATCACCAGGCTCTTCACAGCTCATCCCTGAGCGTTTACACCTCTGGCTCTTTACACACAAGTTACTTGGAAATAGGTGAGTATTTGTGGGTAAAACAGGTGATATTTAAAAAAAAACGAGGTGAGAGGACATCTCGAGGGAAGAGGGCAGGCAAAGGAGGAAAGGGAGATACCTACTGTGAACCTCTTCATCCAGAGCCTTCACTTTCCCCTTCTGCTTGATAATGTGGATTTTGCAAGCATTGGCTTCCCAGTCTTTGTCATTTCCGCCATCCAGTCCCACACCTAAACCCCACCACGGAACACGGAGGAAGAGGGACAAGTGCAGAAGTTATTACAGTATTTTATGTAAACAAATTCTGCCCTTTTTGATTCTTCCAGAGACCTTTCTCCAAGAGCTGGCCCTCCACATAAAGGCTAGATACCCCTTAGATTAGAAATAAGTTTTCCCTTTGTCACCTTGTCAGCATTTTGAAAGCCTTAGGAAAAAAAAAAAAAGCCCTCAAGAATGTTTATAGAAATCTGTATATTGAAGTTAATTCAAACCTCTGACCACAGGCACATCCAGTTTGTGTTCCAGCTTTCTTCAAAAGCAGAAGGTGGTAGAAATCATTCACAGCCACCCCACGAAAGCCATGACTTAAAGCCCAAGTTCCCAGAGGAGCCAGTGCAGCTCCGACAGGTACCTGCGGAGTCATAGCCCCGGTACTCCAGGCGCTGCAGCCCTTTGATGAGGGTCTCCAGGATCTCCCGCCTCGTCCGGGGAACATGGTAGTTCAGGTAAGCAAAGATGCCTGTGTGGGGAAAGGGACTCATCTTACACCAAAATCCCAGCTGGGGAAGGTCTGTGTGAGCACCCACTCCAGCAGCCTCTGCGCCTGCAGGAAGCTCCCACTGCACTCCCAGCTCTGCCTGCCCCAACCAAGGCTCAACAGAGACATCCCTGACAGTCAAGAGATCAAACCTACCCAAAAACACCGAAAGCAGCTGAGCAGGACAGGTCTGGGTGTGATGTGTTACTTATCCTAATGAACTACGTGTAAATTCATTTATTGGAAATATTTACAAATGTGTTTCATTTTCCCCTTTACAAACATCCTGTAATGATGCAATTCTTCATAGCTGGGGAAAGTTTGAATCCCCGTTTAGAAAACAGCATTTTTACTGTCTCTTAACTACTGGATCATTCAGGAACATCTGAGCAATCACACCTTGTAACCACTCCCACTTTTACGTACAGTTCCACTGCCCTCGACAGAAACACTGATGAGGAAAAAAAGATGCAAAGTGCTCTTTATACTTCACTGACCTAAGAGTATTTCTGAAAAATGTTTCCTTCTCCCAGCAGCCACCAACAGGGCTCTGAAGAGAGAAGTTTTCTCTGGAATTAAACCTCGAGCCGTGGGTGCCACCTGTGTCACTGTGCAGTGAGGATCCCCACGGTGCCCGGGTGTCACAACGGCCCAGGTGACACAATCTCCCTTCAAGAAAAACCCTCCTTTTACTCAAATAAAGCGAACAAAGGGCCACTTTGTGCAGCCCCAGAACGCAGCTGAGGTGGCATACAGAACACCCAACTCTTCCTCCCAGCCCAGCCCAGAAAAGGCCTTTGTCACCCACCAGAGACACGTTTTCCTCCCAGTCACAATGCCCTGCTCAAGCCTTGCTCTCTCCCTCCCTGAGCTTATACTGAAATCAATCAGCACAGCTCGAGACATGAAAAGACATCAAGTGCACAGAGCTTTGTCAGGAGCCCTCTCAGAAGTGACGGTTTCTCTGTCAAAGTGACAGTTCATTGAAATCACTCAATGGAAACGCTGGTTTGGATGGAATTCCAAGGCAAATCCACGGAGTTCCATCAGGGTCCCACGTGGTGCACCACCAGCCTGGATGCCAGGGGCTGAAAATGTACAAACTTTGAGCAGAACGTTCCCCAAACCAGCCCACCGTGAGTCTCAGGTCCCTGGCAGACCCAAAAGAGGAGTTTTGGTTTCAGTACACTTTAGATGCCCTTCCACGCAAGCGCTTTCAGCAAGAACGTCACGCCTGCCCTCTGTAACCCTGCAGAACGAGCCAGCACGAGGAAGCACTCCAGAAAACCAGGATACATCGTGACATTTAATCACTCTGCCTTGACGAGCCCTGAGCTGGCATTGTTCGAGGCGAAATACACGTGAAACAAAAAACCAACCCTGGGACTTCCTTCTCGTGCAGCACTGTTTGTAACTGTGAATTCCCAGCTACCAGAGGAGAGCAGCAAGGATACTGCAGGAATTCCTACCTGGCAGCCTCGGAAAACACAACACCCCTGTCTGGAACACACTGACACACCTCAGGACTGACACCAATGCACTTCAGAATCAGAACAGCAGTCACACTGCACAGCACAATAAAACATTTCAACTACTAATCTGACACAGGACCTTGCACGTGTGGACTGGAAAGATAATTCAAAGCATGTCAGCTCATCAGACAACTCTTGAATCATGCTAAGATCCATAGTAGTAAGCTCTGTATGTATTTCTCTCAAGTGAAATACCTTGAGCAATATAATCTAGAATATAAACCATTTCCTTTCTTGCAGGTTTGCCTTAAACACCTTACCTGGGGAACCACCAGAACAGGCATTCAGCTGCTTCTGACACTCAACTCTCTCACAGAGCTGATTTTTAATACTCTAGCACAAATCCTAGGCCTTCTTACCACCAGCTACATAAAGAATTCCCCATAAAGAGTTGCTAATTTTAACAGAATAACATTTTCAACAAATGGACATTGTTGATTTCTAAAGCTGACAGTCACAATACTTTTTCTGAGAACTTTATTTTCCTGTGAACTTTTTTGGAACTCAGGTTCCTTTATTTCATGGGACATTCACAAGCAAATGAGATGAATCACCACTTCCAGGTAAATTACCTTCTCCAGATACATGAAGTTCCTCAGGAATTGCTTCTCTAATCCCTTCCCTACAAAAGTAGAAAAGCCTTCAGGCGGGGTTTACTTCCAAATTCCTTTACCCTATTACTGTTAACTCATTTCCATAGACCTTGTTACCACTACATCCACCTTCCAAGGAATCCCTTATCCCAGAACTGCTGCTCAGCCCCACTGGAGGAGCTCCTGCTGCTGCTGCCCAGCAGTTCAGTGAGGTGCCAACCCCTGAACCAAAACATCCCTTTTTCTGCCCAGTCTGAGGAGCACAAGGTCAGGCCCAAGCTCGCTGTCATTGTTATGTCTGGGAGCTGCACAGGGGAGAGCTGACACTCAATTCATCACCTCCAGGCTGAGAAAAAAGCAAAACACAAAAACATCCACTCCGTGGGGATCCACATTTGTCCACTGGACACTTCTCTCGCTGCCCACGCACACAGCTCCCTCTCCAGCTAAAAACGGCAGGATTTCTCCTGTCCAGGGTAAACAACCAGAGCAGCAATTCCAGGGACTCACTCTGGGCCACAGCCACTGCTCCACGCTCTACTGCAAGGCAGACACCAGGTACACCCAGGTGTGACAGATGTGGGAGGGCTGAATGTCCCCACTGAGGTACTTGTAACCCCAGAACTAGAAACTCAAGTCTTTCTTAAGCCCATTTTTATCTTCAGTAATCACTAGTAAAACAAGACCTAAATTCTACAATCCAAGACCTAAATTCTACAATCCCTTTTTGTCATTAAAACCAGTCATGGCATATAACAGGTTTACTGATTTACAGAACAGTCTATTAAGCCTGGCTACCTTGAAAAACCTGTTTCCTGAACTGTTTCGTAGATGCCACTGAACTGGTTTGGTGCATTGGGACCAAAGCACATCCAGCTCATACCTGGCCAGGTGTTCAAACTGCAAGTTTCTGATACACACCAAGCACAAACCCTATTTTTCACTAACACTATTAGAAACAAACCCCCAGCACATCTAAACAGCATTTATAGCTGCACTTTGACGCTTCTTTCCTTTACCTGCCCAGCAGCACAAGCCCATCAGATCATGGGATTTCGTAAGGTCACAAACCTGAACATCAGGCTGAAAACACTGTGTTGATAATTCCAGTCTGGAAGCTGCTGATGAAGTGAACTGAAGCTCTCCCTTCAGTGTGACAAACTGAGGTATCTGAGAACTCAGCTAACAGTGGCAGCATTGCCACATTTATTTCTTTTAAAACTCATCTTAATCACTGCCTTTCTACGTGAAGTGAATTGGATAAAACTCTGAACGTGGATGGGCACCAGGCAGCGTGGCAGGACAAAGCAATGTTTATCCGTCCCCACTGACAACTCCATCACGGAAATGTTGTGTCCGAGGGCTCAAACACGACCCCAGGCCCGTGCAGCTGCCACAGCCTGAGAAATCAGGGCCCTCTGCTCCAGACAAACCAGCAGCCCTTCAGTGAGGAGAGACAAGTCACTCGCACTCCGGGATACATCCCCGACTCTCCAGAGACAATAATCCCTGATGCTTTTCTCACTCTTTCCATAAAATGTTTCAATATCCAAGAAGAGCTTCACTTGTATCAAAAAGGGGAGAAACACGTTAAATCCCGAACACAACTAAGTAACTGCCCGGTATTTTCAGGGATTTCACGGCGGAAAAGACAAAGAGCAGAACGTTAATATTGCACATTTCAAAGGCCAGACCTCAAATAAGGCAAGCACGAGGCACCAAAACCATCCCTATTCTTGCAGAAAGCTATTTATACTAATAATTATCCTTTCTATTCTTAGCTTTGCTCCGCTTTGTACTTTTAACACAAATTAACACGGTGTTAAATGTGAGCTGAGGTATGAGTCTCTGATTGATTCTCCACAGCACTCCACGCCTTGACAGCTTGAAGGCAATGCCGGTTCCATCCCACAAAAACAATGAGAGAAATGGCAACTTGCACATTAAGTGTAAAACCCACAGTCTCGCTTAGAGCACAATTTTTCACACAAAAATACCGGAAAAAAAGAAGACAGCGTGGAAAGAAGATAGGAAAATCCAGTAGATCGTTGTTGCATAAATTTCCATGGAAAAACATGAAGACGACGGGATAGGAAGAGGNGTCCGCCGCGGGCGGGGGGCCGGGCGGACAAAGGGGCTCCGCCTGCCCCGAGGGACGGGCACAGGGCGGCGGAAGCACCCCCCGGGACACGGGGATGGGCCCGTTCCCTGAGCGCCCCCGGCGATTCCCAGTCCCGGGGCGGGGGGAGAGCCCGTTCCCAGACCCTTCCCCGTAATTTCCAGGTACCGGAGGGGGGATAGGCCCGNATTCCTGTGTGCAAAGGATGAGGCAGGGTGGCTGTATGGCCACGGGAAGCGGAGTGGAAGGCACGGCGGCGACACGAGAACCAGAACCAGCCCCGGCGGCCCGAGCTCACCCCGGGCTTGTGCCGAGCTCGGGGCACGGTTCCGGCACAGCCGGGCCAGGCCGGACCCACGGCCCCTCTGTCCCCCAGCCCACACCGAGCCAACCCGAACCGACCTGTGGAAAACAAATTATCAGGAGTTGTAACGCCTAAATAAAAACACCAACACCACCACTTGGCACCCGGAGTGGGAGTGGTGACTCCGATAGGACCAGAGCCACGTCTGGAAACGCCACCGGAGCGCCCCTTCCCACCCGTACCTGCCGTGCACCGGGGCTCCCGTGTCGCCCCGGGGCTTTCGGAACCAGAGCCGGAAGCCCCGGCCCCGGGCAGGGTGTCCCCGGCAGCACCGAGCCAGCGCCAGCGGCACAGGGCGCACACCGCCCGCGCCCGGCGCTGCGGGGCTCGCACAGCCCGGGGCACCGGCCCTTTGTGCACTGCCGCCACATCCGCCACAGCCCGGGGACAATCCGCCCTTTAAGTCACTAACGCGGTGCGAGCCGCCTCCCCGCGGCGCCGGCATTCGGGATAACGGGGCCGGGGCTCCTCTCGCCGCAGCCGGGCGGAGGCAGCGGCCGGTGCCCTCCTTCCCCGCCCGGCCGGGGCCGCGCCGCGGCCTCACANCCGAGGCGGGGGGTGCTCGTTCCCAGACCCTTCCCGGTAATTCCCAACCCCAGAGAGCGAAGGGGAGATGTTCCCCCCCCGGTAATTCCCACTGACGCCAGGAAGGAGCAGCACCCACGGGATCATCCCCAGGCGTTTCCGCAGCAGTCAGCGTTTGGAGATCACCGAGTTACGACCCCGAGCGCCCAAGGGCTGCTGCGGGCTCGGGCAGAGAACCAGCGGCCCCGTCAGGTTCCCGGGGCACGGGATGCATCCCTCCCCAGTCCACGTGGCCTGGCCTCTGGTTTCTTACTCTGTTCTATAATAGCACCTATTCAGAAGCAAGAGAAAGAAACCATTAAGACGAATCTGCAAAGCAAACTGGGACAGGCGTAACTGACCAAGGAGGGACATCCGTGCAGCTGGAGAGCTCAGTGATGCTGTCTGTCTGCAATCACCACCATCAAACCCTGCTTGGAAACTTATTAAAAGCCTAAGGCTACAAAAGAGAGCAATGCCTTAAGAAAAATGCCATTCATTCAACTTTATATTACACTAAAAAGTCAATAAAGAATTATTTCCTTAAAAAGCACAGAAAACAACCCACAATGTCAGGACACATAAAAGAACCGGGACGGGGCATATTTTGAACGTGCTGCCAGAACCTGGCCGAACACAGAGCAGTGAGAAGGTCACCGGATCTCAGAAACACTAGAAGCCTGCAGCCAGCACACAGCCACCTCCCGGCTTTTGTTCCACAGCGAGGACACACCGGGACAGGCCAAGGCAGATATCCCGGGACTGGAGCGTGCAGAGCAGCGCTCTCCCATCCTGCTCTCAGTGCTTATCTCCCCCACTCACTGGGGAAGGGCTGACTTCACTTCACCATGATTTTTCTTCCATTTCCCCATCTTCCAGTCGGAACAGAATTCCTGGTCACAAAGCCATCTGCTAAAGCCAGGCACCAGGAAGAAATC
This sequence comes from Ifrita kowaldi, assembly GCA_013398055.1. NCBI lineage: Eukaryota > Metazoa > Chordata > Aves > Passeriformes > Cinclosomatidae > Ifrita > Ifrita kowaldi. Next base: position 41,004 of record VZRS01002827.1, read on the forward strand.
ATTCCTACACACGAAAAGTAAACACAGCTCCTTGCAAAGCCCCATTTATGTATTTCAATGTCAGAACAGCAAATATTTCTCTTCCACAGTGTGCAGGACTGGAAGGAGCCCTGCTCTGCCACGTCCCCCTACAGAGGCAGCCAAGGTACGAGGCCGGAGAGCAAACAGGATACGGCAGGAGCAAACACAAACACAGCCCCTCCTTCCCTCTGCCATCCTGCAAGGCAATCCGTGCCCTCCAGCACTGCGCCTTCCTCCCGGTGGTGGAGAACTGCACCGAGAAATCAGCTGCTGCACCTTTAAACACACCACTAATGGTGGCTGAACGATTTTACTTCTAAATGAGCTAATTAGTCTCTCTCCTTACTGAAGCTGATAAAGAATTCTTTTCCAACGTTTACTTTAGAAGATATGATTTTTATAACAAACGTTTTTTTGTTTCTGTTGCTATTGTTTGCACAGTGGTAACTTTCCACAAGCCATGGCAGTGTTACATCCTCCAAAATGACCAGTTGATGCTATAGGTTATCTTTCACACACAAAAATTTGATAGGAATCAGCAGCTTTTTAGCAAGACTTGATAAAATTAACATTCCTGAAGCTCCCATTTACAGAGTAAGGGCAGAGAGTCCTGTCAGTCCCACAAGTTGGGGGAATAAATATTTAATATTGCTATTGCACAAAAAAAGTCAAGAAACTTATGCCTTCTTTTTTTTTTTTTCAGTATTGAAGTTTCTGTATGAAAAAACAATACAGAAACACATCACTGTTTTCCAAGCCCACCATTTCTTTCTAAAGACATAGCACGAAGTAGAGCAAAAGATTTTTTTTTGTAATACAGGGCATTTAATAAATTAGTGGATGAACTGCTTTAACTGATGGTACATTCTCACAGTAAGTACAACTATTTTTCTGACAAGGCAGACTTGATTGTTCCTCAGCACAAAGATGGTTTACATACATGGGGAGGTAAATGCTTATTTGGCCACAGATGACGAAGCTCAAGTAGAATTTGCTTCTTTCTCCACGTCATCGTCGTCGTCAACAACCTGAAATCAAATCCAGAAGTGGTTTAGATAAACAGTTTAAGCTCTCAGTCCTGCAGGATTTATTACATTAAATCCCTGCTGGGCCCAAGGAGAACAGCAGTTATTCCACACCGCTGAACGACAATGGGCTCATGAGGAAGGTAAGAAAAACTGGCAATCCAAAATGCCAGGAGGAAATGAGCTTTAATGATAGGAGCTGGTCAAGTTACCACAAAGGCCATGAAAACAATCGCTCCAGAGATCAGGTATTTCATGAGAAAGCCAAAGAATCTGCATTTCAGGGGACAAAGCTCATTGCTTTTTATCACATCAAGTCACCAAAGCACAAAAGTAACAAGTGTGTCCGGCTCGGGGCTCCTCAGCAGAGGAGGGGTGTCCAGCGAGGGGTCACCCCCCTCTCCCGCTGCCAACGCCATCAGCCAGCCCTGCCCCAGGGCCACTGCTGCTGCTCAGGCCAGCCTGGCACCCACAGCACCCAGGGCTGCTCCCCAGCCAGGCAGTCCCAGCCCATGGGCTGGTACAGGACCTTGCAGAGCTCTCTCTCTTTGCCAAGATACAGACTTGGAAAACCTGCATCCATACATCCCTGGTTTTCCCTAATTGCCACCCTGTTCCCGCTGCAAAGGGACAAAGAGCTCCTTTTCCACTGAAAAGAAAACCTCTGGGATCTCTCCCCAGCCCACCTGTTCGACGCCTTCGACCTCAGGGATGTAGAACTGCAGCATGTTCTGTATCCCATTCTTGAGGGTGATGATGGAACTGGGGCAGCTGGTGCACGAACCCTGCAGCTTCAGCTGCACAATCCCATCCTCAAAGCCTTTGTAAATAACATCACCACCATCTTCTTGCACTGTGGGCCTGACGGAACACAACATTCAGCTTAAAGCATGTAGAGCTGAAAAACGGATCCTTCCAGAAACCCTCAGCAAAGCAACACCCAATACTCACAAAAACTGTCCAGATAGAGGGATTTAGTCACTATTTCTCTGTAACCACCTGGTTCACATTTCTAACAACTCCTACTGTGCTGGACTATCCAACATAGAAACTTTCTCTGTAGGACAGTAGGCAAAACATTTTTGCAATGAATGCAGCAGTGTACGAAGGAATCACCGTAATTTTCGGGTCGAGAGTGAACACCCTGGAGCAGAGCTCGATCCAGCCTGCACAGACACCCTGGCTGGCCTGGAGGCCCTCTCCACACGCAATCATTGCCTCAGTTACTGCCAATACAACAGGGGCGTGTCCCCCCCAGGATGCAGCGCAGCCGTCACCTGTGATAAGAAGCCCTGCTTCCATAAATAAATATGCAGTTCTCCACAATTTACGCAGGACAGAAAACAGCTCCAACTATAAAAGCTTAATCCTGCTCAGGGGTGAAGGAACCAGCTCCTGATAAGCTCACCCCAGTGCCGTGAACATTTCTGCAGCCTGCTCTCCCTTTGCCAGCCACAAATGCCCAGCATTGTAGCTCTGTCCCCATAGCAACATTTTTCCAGACCAAGTTAAAACCATCAAGTTACTCTAACAGAAGCTCTTTATACTGATTTCCAAAATAACTCTCTGAGAACTACAGTCCTAACAGAAAAATCTGTGAACCTGACACATTTATTAACTCACCACAGCAAATTATCTCCATTCCAGAAGCCAAAGATCGTGATTTAAAATTCCATTTTTCTTCCTTTAATTAACTTTCTGACACACTACAGGACCTTTCAGATGTACATTCCCTCCATCCTGCACCTTCTGACAACTTCTCTGCCTTTAATTCTGATTTGCTGGACAATAAATGCTCTATGTGTAGCCTGGTTTATGTGTAACTTCTGAGAACTACCCAGCTGTAAAATGAAGGAAGATACACCACTGCTGGTATTCTCATCAGCAGCTTCTGATGGGTACAGGGGGAGGAAATGAAAGATATGAAAAGGTGGGAAAACCAGAATTTTGGGCAGAAGCTCTGTGCCTGTTATGAAAGGCCCCTAGGAAATCAAGGACTGACAACCAGGTACCCAGCAGGAGCATGAACATTACTGTCACAGCTTTATACAACGTTATACTTGGCTTCTGGTTTCAACACTTAGTGAAATAGTGACTAAATGTTTGGGAAAAATGTTACAGCTTGTTTCTACTTTTCTTCCTTTCTCAGGAAAATTAGCCAGCACCATGTGTCAGCTCTGAGATAAACAAACTTTTAAATTAAGTGATATCACTTTAAATGCAGCAACTAAAAAAAAAATAAATACAAAGGCCCAAGTTCATCGTAACTTCTATGATTTTGACCCACAAACAAGTTTCTGGTTCCTATAGTTTGTGAATTGGGGAAGATGTCACCATCAGGTATCACAAACACATCACACATCTTCCCCTGCATCTCAAATGTCAAGTTGCTTCTTGCTTTCAGTTCGCTTTGGAAGGCGATTAATGAGCACAGAAATACTCTTCAGGTAAACAACACAATCCACAGCCACTCTTGAGACTTCACTAGTTACCACCAGTTTCTAAATTCAAGCTGTGGTAAAGCACCACTAAAATCACAACAGAATGCAAGGACAAAATCCATGGAAGCCCAGGATTTTCCACTAGGAAATTTTCCTTTGGAGTATAAACTACTTTGGAATACTTGGAAGGGAAGGACAAGAATAATTAAGACAGACATTAATACAGACAGAAAAAAGTGCCTGTAAAAGCAGAGCCTGTGCTGCTTCCACCACTTAAAAGCAGCCAGATTAAAACCATGGACCTGTCAAAGGCACTGTGGAGAGCAAGCCCAGGTCCTGCTCTGAAGTCACTCAGCAAAAAGGACTCTGCTCAGCACAGGAGCTTCAACAGGAAAACCAGAGAGAGCTTTCAACTGAACAGCATTCCCAACCCTGGCCAGTTCTGCACTTGAACCCCTCCACACCAGGTGCTGAACCATGAAATCACATTCCCAAAGAAAACGCACTGTTCCCTAAATAAACCCAAACCCCAAGACTAACTCACTCATCTAGCAGCAATGTTCCCTGTTCACCTGATTCTTGTATCCAGCAGTTCCTTAATCATCAGTACAACTTCATCATCTTCTTCTGAAGCAGCTTGGGAAAACAAAAATGTGCAAGTCAGAACACAGAGAATTCCAGGCTGCAAATTCCTGCCTGAGTTCATCTTAACAGGTTTTAAATTTAAATTCTCCTGCATGCTTTTCTGAGGGAGAAGTGGAGGCTCTACTGGATGCCACAAAAGCTAAACCCAAAGGCAGACCTTGGCCTCTCCCTGAAGATTTGATTTACCTGTGTCTGTCCTTGGTGCCTCGTCAGTAACTACAGGTAAGCCAGAGGCAAAGAAATCCATTATAGTTGCATAAATATCTGGTTTCAGTAAGTTCCAGTCCAGGTCTTCACTCTCCTGTGAGAATCAAAAGGCGGAAAAAAAAAAGAATGAAGAGTACCTGCCTGCTGCTGCTGAGTTACACAGAGATTCTGACGTTAGAAATACCCTCATGGACTCTCACATTCGATGCACAGACTGGACTTCATGGTTCTGTCAAGTCCAGCTTTGCCAAAGAAGTTTAGTCAGACTCAATTTGTGACAGTCAAAAGAGGGATCTCCTTGTTTGCAAGCCAAGCAAATGCTTTTAAAGTATTAGCTAAAAAGGTGTGGAAGTCTCCAAAATACGTTATTATTTGACACATATTTTTACCAACTGTTTAGGAGACTCAAGATTATCAATTTACCAATTTATCATTCCCTGAATTGCCCTGCACTCTTCCTGCCCAGCTCCTACGTAACCCCTTATCTCTGGCGCCACGGGCCCCACACCTTGTGCAAACACACCCCATCCTGGTCCTACAGCCACTCTGGGAAGTGGTCCAGGACCCAGCCCCAGTCCTGCTCCACACAGAGCCAACTTCCGAGCTGACCACGGGCACAGCGCCTCAGCCAGTCCAATGCTGAGCATTTCCAAGACCAAAGAATCTACACCTTCACTGGGAAGCCAACTCCAGTGCTTAGCCACACACTGCAGTTGTTTATTTTCTTTTATATTAAAGGCAGCTCCCTTTAGTCACGTGTGGACACAGCCTCTGGACCTTCCACCGTGCCTGTCCAAGAGCCCGGCTGGATCTGCTCGATGGCCGTTTCCAGACAGCTCATCTTTTAGCACAGCTGAATCTCTGCTCTGCTTACCTTGGTGATTGTGATGAAGTCTGGCCCGAAGAAAACACTTTTAACTCCTTCAATGCGGAATAACTGTCTGTTAAGGAAACAGAAAAAAAAAAAAAAAAAAGGCAAAAATGCACCCAATCTGACAAACTGAGTTTTAATTTTAACAATTAATAATATGGTTGATGAAAACCCAACAATTTCATCTAAAGAAAAAAATTAATTAAAACTGATGCACTTGCAGGTAAGGCTGTAAGAGTGTTTTTTGTCATTACGGGAGGAAAAAAGATATTCTCTTGAAAGACTGGAAAACATCAAAAATGCAATGAATGAAGGAATCAGAAATCTTACCACAAAAGTATGTGTACTGGAAAATGATAAAAGTGATTTCACAATACCAACTTGAAAGATTTTCTACACATGGAACAGTTGTACATGCACTGAGTGTTTACATCACTAAATCAACTGGATTCTGAAATTACTTAAACTATGGAATTATGCAAGTGCACCAAACCACCTGAAATAAATTAAATAACTCTCTTCCCTCCCTCTCCTCCAGGGAGCTTTTGTTAATTCTTTGGAAAACTAATATTCCCCTTTGAAAAAACAGTCATCCCATTTACAGAAACCATAATCTGGGTGTAATGACACACAGAGCAGGCAGCTTTTCCCATGAACCTGCACCACACACACAACCAAGCTGCTCTGCACTGCACACGTGGCAGCACACACACCGTCCTGGATGAAAATATCTATCTGCAGACAGATGACAACAAAAAGCCACTTCCTGACAGTCGATTTCACTCTGCAACCCGATGCACCTTGGCACAATGAGATCCTACAGCTTCAGCACTCTGCTAACAAGTTGTGATGTCCTCAGAAACCTTTCACATTGGATTTATTACTGCAAGTCACGGAGCTCTGCTTGCGAAAATCCTGTTTGCTCTCAAACAGCCCTGCAAGAGACCTCTGGAAACATCAGAACTGCGTGTTTGATAACCCCCCAGCTCCTGGAGGGAATGCCATGGCCAACAGCTTCCGCTTTTGCACAGAATTCTGCCAAGGTGCACAAAGCTGCCTTGGCCTGGGATCTCCAGGGGTAACCCACTGCAGCATTCCTGGGTCTCACCCCCGGCCTGAAGCCCTTTCACCCCCCACAGAACACACCGAGTTTGTTTTCAGAGACTGATGTGAAAGCCGTGCATGATGACATGCAAAATGGGTGCTTCCAGATACTCCCAGAGACTCCTGATGGTGCTCCAAGCCCCTTCTATGCCACGATATATGAACTGATTCTTACTTCAGGTTGTGCATTTGGGTTACTGAAAGCTGCACTCCCAAGACCTGTTACAGATCCAGCCCAAGAGTGGCCTTTCTTCGAGCAAAGCATGATCTTCACTGAAGGAAAAACCCACTGGTTTTGAAGTTCAGCCCCAACACCTGCCAAAGTGAGCTACTGCATTTATTTCAGAGCAGCTGGGGGCTATTCACTGCGTGTTTCCCAATTCTGAAGTTACACGATTTCCAAGTAACTACTTGAATGAAGAGTGTTCTGAGGGGAATGAATTTGAGAAATCAGGGTCAGAGGTCTCGCTGATGATGCAACAACTGCTCACAAATACTGATTTGTAACCCCTCTCAATCCAACTGCATGAACCAGACCATGGTGCCTTCTGCCATGCCAGAGCTGTGGGGAATACAGACAAACAGCTTCAGCAACAACCTTCCCAGCTTTCATCTTAGGCAGCATTAAACCTCAGATCCAAGCTGCTCCTAAGGAGGAGCAGAACGATCCCAAGCTGTGCTTAAGAACATCAGTTGTAGACACAGAGCCCAGACCAACCCCCAAACCAATGATGTTGTGTTTAATAATACCTTGCTAAAGGTGAGCAATATGCTGCAGCTGGTGTGGAAAACTCCATAGTCCTCGACTCCAGCACTTCCCTTCCTGGAATAAACTTCAAGCTATTTGGATTTGGTGTGTCCTGAGTTTGAATAAACATGCCTCTTACTGCAAAGACAAAAACAAAGAAGAGAAGTAATACAGTCAAACCTAAGGAGCTTAAATGAAAGTCAAGTCCTGATTACTCAGCAAGCCCAGGGTGATCCCTCTGCTCCAGAGAACTGCAGCCCGGGCAGCCATGAGGCTTTAAAACACAACACGAGAGCCTCCAGAGCCACAGAACGCTGGCAAACACAGGCACATCATCTCACAGGAGACTGCATGATAAAGCAACCTTGTCTTAGCTTCTTTTGCTAGCTTTTATTTACCAAAAAGCACCGTGCTGCAACAGCATCGAGCTGCATGAGACTCTGAAACTAAAATTAAAAAGAAACTTCTGTCTGAGAAGACTCATTTAAATGACATTTCCATCTGTGACTAATTCCATGCAATAGCACCTGCAGAATCTTTTTGTCTTAGACTCTTTCTGCTCCGGCATTGCGGGGCAGTTGCTAAATCCCTCAGGCATCTGCAAAAGCACAAAGTTTTCTGTGGTGCCAAGTTTCACAGGTTTTTTTATATTTTTCTTCCTTTCCTGAGCATTGTAGCCTACCAAACACATGACAGGTACAACAAACTCAACCTCAAATTCAGGGTAACACCAAATTACGGATAATATTAATGGAGAATCCTGTCAATGCACCACACATGGATGCATGTTCAGGAGCAGGAAAATTTAAAAGAGAAAATAATGAAGCTCTGAGAATGAAAAGGTTCACTTGCAGCCTTCCTGGGCTCTATCTGGATGGTCAGCACTGCATCAAAACCCATCCAAGAATTGTCACCACTCAGAATGAACAGCAAACTTTCAGCACTACCACGGAACATAAATTCCACAACGTGCTCATCTGTTAATTTTTATCTGCAGGTACTTACCTGCACGATGCCACACAGCAGATGGAAGAGATGGCTTCTTTTGCAGAAGTTGGTGGAAAGGCTGTCGAATTGTCAGATTATGATCTTTTAACAGCATATTACAGAACCTAGAGAAAAATAACTTTACTAACAATTTCCAAATTCCACATTTGCACTGTCTCAAAGAAAGAGTATTGCAGATGCTTTCAGCAGCCCCGGGACTCAGCAAGACACACCTGGGGTGGTGTCACTGGCTCAGACAAAGGTAAAGGGGGGAGAGCAGCGGGGAAAATAGAAAAAAATATTAAAAGGAAAAGCAAGACAGAGTGATGGAGTAACAGGCTTCAGTTTCACAGCTGTGAATACCTGATTTCTGTAACTGTATGCACAGCCAACAGCATCCGGGTATTTCAAAGCAAAGTGAACATCAGAAAATGAAAACAAAACCCACTTCGTGTCACAGATTCATTACTACATACTAAGGATCAATTATTATCTGGTTCCTCTCCTTATCAACTATAGGGGGGGAAAGCTGATAAACTAAGTGAATACCATCTGCAGGGGCTGTTCTGTAAGAGGCTGGTTCTCTCTGGGTCATAAAGCAGAACACAAGCACTGCACAGAGGCCCAGAAGCCTCAAGCATGGAACAGGAGAGAAGCTCTGTCCCCTGAAATAAACATCCCTGCCGTAAGTACAGGACACATGAACACAGAAAAGGTCTAAATCGTGTTATTTGCTTACTTTTGTGGGTTTGGGAGCAGGTAGAAACCACAAGAAGATGTGTAAGGAAGGTCCCCCAGAAGCTCTCTTTTCTCCTTTTAGCTAATAATGATTATATCCCATTTTACAGTGCTCAGCACAGAGCAGGCGTGCCCAGCGCTACAGGGTCCTCTGAATTCCCCCTTACTGCTGCAAATTGTGGGGGAGGAATTTCCTCTTATTTCTTGGCCTTGAACATACCGGAGTTGGGGGTGTAACAGCTCCTCATTGCCTGATCCTGTGCACATGTGGGAGTGCAGAATTACCCCTCATTGCAGGATCCTGAGCCGGCTGTGTGGGGAATTATCCCTCGGTGGAGGACCCTGAGCCGGCTGTGTGGGGAATTGCCCCTCACTGAAGGATCCTGAGCGGGTTTGAGGGGAATTGCCCCTCATTGCAGGATCCTGAGCGGGTGTGTGGGGGGAATTGCCCCTCACTGAAGAATCCTGAGCGGGTTTGAGGGGAATNGCCGCTCCCGGCGCTGCCAGGACCGCCACTGCCCCGTGTGCCCGAGTGCCACATCCACACGCCTGGTAAATCCCTCCAGGGACGGCGACTNACCCCTCGGTGCAGCATCCTGAGCGGGTGCGTGGGGAATTGCCCCTCACGGCTCTCCCCGCGTGTGAAGGGCTGAGCACTCCTCAGGAACTGCGTGTCGGGGGGAACTACCAGCTCGGGGCTGGAAAGGGCTGAGAAGGAGAAACAGCCTCTCGCTGCCCATCAGGAAGAAGCGTCACCCCTGTCCGCGGTGGAGAAAGGAAGGGGAAGAGCAAGCAGCACCCGGGGCGGCCCTGGAGGTCGCGGTGCCGCTGACTGCGACACGGCCCCTTTTCAGTCGCGCGGGGAAGGGGCGACAGGAGCCCCCTCCAGGAATAAGCCGAGCTCCCTCCGGGAGANGTCCCTGTTCCCAGGGAGCAGAGCCCGACCCCCCCCGGCTGCCCCCTCCAGTCAGGGAGTTGTGCAGAGCCAGAAGGCAGCACAAAGTCTCTCTCAATGGACATTTACACCAAGACAGAAATGAAATGAGGAAGTGCAGCAAAGCCCAAATAATATTTTGCACTAAAAAGTCTTGGCAGCTGAATGATACAGAAAAACACGTTTAACCAGCACACAGTGAGCCTCCACATCGCCCCGTGCCCCAGATGTCCAGGTGCACCAGCACTGCGTTAAGACCTCTGAGGAGCAGCAGCTTTGCAGGGAGGGCTCAGGGCTCGGTGCTGTCTGCAGCTGCAGCACTGCCCTGGGTGGGAAGGATTCTCTCTGGAATATAAACTGGATATAAACTGAAATATCCTCTGCTTAAAGCAGCAAAATCAGTTTGACTTTACAGCTGCCCGATAAAACAGCAGGGGCAGACCCAGTTCAGCACATAGGTAGGAAGAACTCATTAAAATCCAGATTCCCTGTGTGCAACAAAAGTGTTTTCCATGGGGAGGGGAGAAGGAAGGCACAATGGAGACGGTGGTTGTCATCAGATACAGTTTTAATAAAATGTACATAAGTTTACAAGTGGAACATTTCTTCATGATTACCAGGAACAGATGATCCCAACCAGAGTGCAAAACTTGAGCCCAGGGATCTGCCAGGCAGAGGTGCCAGGGGGGACAGGGGGAACACGGCCTGCGGGACACAAGTCACTGTGGGTCACTGTGGGGACCACAGACATTCCCAGCTCCAGCTCCACGTGGACACAAAGGAGTTTCTCCCACCGCCAGACTCGGTGTGTAGGATGCTCCCCCTGCTGCACCCCACACCAGAGCCAGCCCCCTGCCCTCCCACCCCATCCCTTTGGAAGCAAGGGATCAGGAACAGTGGATCAACATTATCCCTCTAACTTCACAGGGAGTATTTCTAGGTGTGTGTGAGGGTGTTTACCCACCTACAATAGAAACTACAGGCCGTGGGTTATTTCTAGAAATGCTAATGCAGCTGATCAGGTTTCAGGAATGTGTTTCAGAACTGGAACAGGATTTCACTGTCGTGATACTACTGCAAAAATGCTTTGGGGTCTGTCAGTGTGCTCGAAGGCATTGATTAAAGACCGTGAGGAAAGAAACAAAAACCCACAAAAATTCAACTCCCCAACACAAGAGTCTTTGGTGGAAGCTGAGTTAAAGTAACCGATTACCACTTTGGAGTGATTGAGTTCAGCAATTAAGGAGATCTCGCCCGGTTTTGCTGCACTGAGGACACGCTCAGGCCGTGTCACCCGTGCTCACACGGGGCTGGGGCCACGAGCTCAGCGTCACCGCGAGCTCCACGCACGTCCCAGCCTGAGTGCGCGCTGGCTTCGGGAGGCTGAGGTGGAAACCTGACGGGCTGTGACTGCTGCCGAGCTGGCTGAAGGGAGAGGGGACACGGGGACAGCTCCCGAAGTCCTGCAGGGAGGGGGAGAACAGACCCCCCCAGCCTGGCCCAACGTCACGGCGGTGAGCACAGAGCCAACTGCTTGTTTCGCTCACGCAGAAACTCTGATTAATCACCTTGAAAGAGACTTTAGTGCATTCAGTGGGTGAGAACCAAGAGCCAGTCCCTCTCCCAGCAGGAATCCGGGATTGTCGCAGGGACGTGATAACGCTCCGGCCGTGCAGGAGGACCCAGGGCAGTGAACACCATTTACTACAGCATTACAAAAGACATGAAACCAGTGGTTCTTTTCAGAACACTGATTTCAAAACACCCCATTGAGTCTGTATAAATCTTATTTCATTAAGATCACTGATTGTGTGGCAAATAATTAGCATGATTCTTCCCCATTCATTAAAACAGTAAGCTTCAGAGGCTATGGAAATGAAATTTCCACTTACAACTCATCACGCTGAGGCTGCAGCAGCGGCAGTGCATGATTAGGAGGAACACAGGCTGGAAATGAGAAGGGTATCAGAGTAACAGGCATTGAAATTGAGTTTTCTGACCATAACCAGAAGTCCCATTACTTTATGAGTCACATGCAGAGATGCAAACGAGCTGCCTCCACCCCCGGAAGAGATTTAAAGGCGTTTAAGCACTGGATGTGTCTGGCAGGATCATGAGCTCTGGGGCACAGTTAGCCTGCTCTTCGTGTAAAGTGTCTGAAGGACAGAAAAGCTGCCAAAATGCCAGCTGGAAATTCAGCCTGACCTAAGCCGGGCAGGGCTGGAGTGGAGCCCACACACCTCAGCGCACCTTCCCTTTGTCCAAGCATGAAGGGACAGGCTGATGCTCCTCCAGCATCAGCTCTGTGGGACTTGTGGCACTGACAGAGGCTTCACAGAATTATTCAGAAGCAATTTTTCAAGTAAAAATGAAGAGAAGGAAGGAGAACCTGGATCCAGTGAGCAGACGTAACACTTTGAACCCACATGGTTCACACAAGGTACCTGCTCACTCCAGCAAAGCACCTCCCTGTTCCAGAGGTTCACCCCACAGCACCAAGGCCTGACCTCCCTTCCAGCAGCTTCTGAGCAAATTCAACAGCTCAAGTGCAGCTCCTGGCTCAGTGTGGCTGTGACACAGGCTGGTGTTGGAACAAGTCCGGGCCCTCACACTCACTCTCCTTGAATTCACAGTTTGCTGTCACAGTCATTCTCTGTGTCTCTCACTGATCCCATCCAGCAACAACTGACTTGGGGGAACAGATATTTAAAACAAAACCCACCTTTCGGGTGTATATTTACACAGAAAACTAAACAACAAAACATAATAACAGCGTCAGCTTTGCTGAAGAAACATCTCACGGGAATCACAGAAACTTCTTTACAGTACTTCTGTTTTCAAGAGGCGGTGATGGAGGACAGAAAGCCCCATAACCACCACTATGCACCAATATTTATCAACTCCAAGCGCAGCCGCGCAGGGCAGGAGAGTCCCAGCTCCGAGAGCTCCCCCGACCTGGGCTCGGCTGGTCACTATTCACCAGCAACTTGTGGGAGCCAACGTGGCCTCCCTGCATTCCGGAATTCTCCCTCCCCACCCCAAAGCTCTAAGACCTCAGTCCAAGCTTTTCCCTCTCCCTTCCAGGCAATCCCCACATCCAGCAGAACACTTGGCTCGTCTCTTGCAACTGGAAATATTTTGGAGGGGAACTGAATTAAGGGGAGGGAAAAGGCACACAGAGCAGCTGGGGTTTCTTTCCAAGACATTGTTCCACCAGGTGAGGCCTGATGAGTTTAACATCTCAACGGACTGGGAATAACACAGAAGATACACAAAAGATAACAGCCATTAACGGCCATTTATGGCCATCAACGGAACATCAACCCCACACAACACCCCTGGCATGGTCCGAGACACCTGGCCTGGGAAAGGAGAGATAAGAATGAGGACCTAATTAACATCGGAGGTAAAGAGATCTGTAACCAATAGGAAACCAAATACTCAGAACTACGTAACCCGGAACCAATGAACATCGAACCAATGAATTTCTATGGGGTTTTGACTGTATAAAATATGTGCAAAATCTCGTAAAACTCATGTGTCATAGAGTGATTTTCTCTGCACACCCGGGCTACGTGTGGATGATATTATTTCTGTTGCACATCCTGGCCAGTTATTTCTGGCCTTGATTCTTTAACACTAAGGATGTTGTTGGAGGGTTTTTGCTTTTCCCGCAGTTTCGGTGACACGGGGAGCGGGAGAGGGAGCGGGGCCGGCCGGGAGCGGCGCCGGCGGCTTCTCCTTCCCGGCGCCCCGCATGAGGACGCGGCCCCGCAGCCGCGGCAGCGGGGCACCCCGGCGGAGGAGCCGCTCCGGGCGGAGGAGCCGCAGCCACAGCCCGCAGCACGGCGCCGCGAGGGTGAAGCAGCAGCGAGATGTTCGCTGTCGCAGGGGGAACGAGGAATGGAAGCAGAGACTCCTACCAGAGCAGGAGCACCGGNGATTGTCGCAGGGACGTGATAACGCTCCGGCCGTGCAGGAGGACCCAGGGCAGTGAACACCATTTACTACAGCATTACAAAAGACATGAAACCAGTGGTTCTTTTCAGAACACTGATTTCAAAACACCCCATTGAGTCTGTATAAATCTTATTTCATTAAGATCACTGATAGTGTGGCAAATAATTAGCATGATTCTTCCCCATTCATTAAAACAGTAAGCTTCAGAGGCTATGGAAATGAAATTTCCACTTACAACTCATCACGCTGAGGCTGCAGCAGCGGCAGTGCATGATTAGGAGGAACACAGGCTGGAAATGAGAAGGGTATCAGAGTAACAGGCATTGAAATTGAGTTTTCTGACCATAACCAGAAGTCCCATTACTTTATGAGTCACATGCAGAGATGCAAACGAGCTGCCTCCACCCCCGGAAGAGATTTAAAGGCGTTTAAGCACTGGATGTGTCTGGCAGGATCATGAGCTCTGGGGCACAGTTAGCCTGCTCTTCGTGTAAAGTGTCTGAAGGACAGAAAAGCTGCCAAAATGCCAGCTGGAAATTCAGCCTGACCTAAGCCGGGCAGGGCTGGAGTGGAGCCCACACACCTCAGCGCACCTTCCCTTTGTCCAAGCATGAAGGGACAGGCTGATGCTCCTCCAGCATCAGCTCTGTGGGACTTGTGGCACTGACAGAGGCTTCACAGAATTATTCAGAAGCAATTTTTCAAGTAAAAATGAAGAGAAGGAAGGAGAACCTGGATCCAGTGAGCAGACGTAACACTTTGAACCCACATGGTTCACACAAGGTACCTGCTCACTCCAGCAAAGCACGTCCCTGTTCCAGAGGTTCACCCCACAGCACCAAGGCCTGACCTCCCTTCCAGCAGCTTCTGAGCAAATTCAACAGCTCAAGTGCAGCTCCTGGCTCAGTGTGGCTGTGACACAGGCTGGTGTTGGAACAAGTCCGGGCCCTCACACTCACTCTCCTTGAATTCACAGTTTGCTGTCACAGTCATTCTCTGTGTCTCTCACTGATCCCATCCAGCAACAACTGACTTGGGGGAACAGATATTTAAAACAAAACCCACCTTTCGGGTGTATATTTACACAGAAAACTAAACAACAAAACATAATAACAGCGTCAGCTTTGCTGAAGAAACATCTCACGGGAATCACAGAAACTTCTTTACAGTACTTCTGTTTTCAAGAGGCGGTGATGGAGGACAGAAAGCCCCATAACCACCACTATGCACCAATATTTATCAACTCCAAGCGCAGCCGCGCAGGGCAGGAGAGTCCCAGCTCCGAGAGCTCCCCCGACCTGGGCTCGGCTGGTCACTATTCACCAGCAACTTGTGGGAGCCAACGTGGCCTCCCTGCATTCCGGAATTCTCCCTCCCCACCCCAAAGCTCTAAGACCTCAGTCCAAGCTTTTCCCTCTCCCTTCCAGGCAATCCCCACATCCAGCAGAACACTTGGCTCGTCTCTTGCAACTGGAAATATTTTGGAGGGGAACTGAATTAAGGGGAGGGAAAAGGCACACAGAGCAGCTGGGGTTTCTTTCCAAGACATTGTTCCACCAGGTGAGGCCTGATGAGTTTAACATCTCAACGGACTGGGAATAACACAGAAGATACACAAAAGATAACAGCTATTAACGGCCATTTATGGCCATCAACGGAACATCAACCCCACACAACACCCCTGGCATGGTCCGAGACACCTGGCCTGGGAAAGGAGAGATAAGAATG